>OY992885.1:97655356-97670356 GCA_963921405.1 Cepaea hortensis | reverse complement strand
CTTTATGCCCCCGACAGAAACAATTCACACCTTACCGAGGATTCGAACACGGATCTCCCGAAGGGGAATCCAGCATTCTAGCCACTCGGCCAGCCGCGCCTCTCCCGAATTGTGACGGGAGAAAATATATTTTAATAGAGGGAGGCTCTCAACCTGAAAAACAGCTCTGTGGGATTCGGTGAAACTATCGCCAGTATCAAACCTGTAAGTATTTTACGAGTATCTGAAAATGCTGTTTATATTATTCATTGTACACATGTGGGGAATAGGCTGATAGCGTGTAGAACATTTTCAAGACTGTGTAACATATTACAAGGTTGTTAAAAAGTTAATTCTCCTTCGGGAGATCCGGGTTCGAAACCTCGGTAGGATGTTGGATGATGAATATATATATATATATATATATATATATATATATATATATATATATATATATATATATATATATATATATATATATATGTGTGTGTGTGTGTGTGTGTGGGGGGGGGGGGTAGGTGGATGGGTGGGTAGGTAAGTAGGTAGGTAGGTAGGTACGCCCCAACTTAATACAATGTGTAAATCTTGGCCAAATGACTGAGAAGATGGAGGGAGGGGGGGGGAGGTGTTTCTATAAAACTTGCACGTAGTTAGGTATTGATTTGCTCGTCTACATGTTACGTCACACATAACATGGCTTCCTGCCTGCCTATACACTTATTATAATGAATGTGGTCTTGCATGTCATGTGACTCATTATGTCATATGCTATTGATATCCTGAGAGCAGTCACGTCGCCGAAAGGAAATAGAGTTCTCCAGCTCTTAAACTTCTGGTGCGTTGATGATGAGAGCGGATAGAGGGTGCACCCACAGCTGCGAGCAGTTGGTCTTGGACGTTGACTTCTCGTTCCATAAGTAATGACAAGAAAATCGACATTGGGTTGATGGCAAAGTCCTGCAAGGGAAATGCAATTTAAAATAACAATACTCTTCTGGGTAGTGGGGGGGGGGGTCACATTTGTGGAATGTATAGTTAGAGAGATAGTAACAACCTTAAGACCCTGCACATGACACAGCAGGCTGAAATAATAATAAACTAGAGAGATGAGACACTCATGAGTATTTTTTTTCCGCTCCTTTGCTTTGAACTCAAGCGAAGTTCATGCAGTGCTACCACTATTAGTTACTACTACTAGTGAATGCCTTGACATGATTTTTGTGTATTTGTTTGCTTTCCCCATTACCAGTGTGTTTCGCCATCAGGCAAACCAACTCCGAATTCTGAGGTACTTGTAATGTACTTTCCCAAGTCAATGACGAAAAGTCCCACTGACCGGTGTAACTGTGGAACTGATGACAGTTACACATTGGTTGCAGGAGTAACTAGCATACGCAGAAAAGGAAAGACTACTGTTGTGAACTACACCCGCTCCATTTGAGGACAAACATGTGTCGTGAGTGCAGAGAATGGACCGCGGGCCGCGCAGAGGTTGAGGTGCAACAACTGATCCATAGTAACACACATCAAGGTGATATAGTTATCTACACACACGTAACAGTTCAGGTTTCATCGCGAAGGCTAATTGACGATGTTTGAAAAAGAAGAGTCAGGCATTTGAGACTACGACCTCCAGCGTGAGAATTTTGATGGAATCAGTAACAGCGACATTCCGTTGGTTAGAGGAGACCACTGCATCACACATTGCATTCATAACGGGCTCAAGGAGTATGCTAAATAAGTAGGAGAAAGGAACGTTTCGTGTGGTATGGCTATCTTCGCTTTAGAGGTCACAGATTGTGAGAATTGTATGGATTTTTATTGCCCTGGCCATGCGGGAGTGTGGGAGAATGAACAGGCTGATAGGCTAGCTGGGAATGCACCTCTTGGTGGTAGATTATCTATGGACAAGGGAGAGGTAGTTGCGCGCCTGTGGGACCAGGCGGAGAAGGCGGGGGAACAAATTAAGAACCCATATGTGGACAGAATGATATTGCGGAGGATCGGCAGGGGCTCTGGAAAAATTTCAAAACTGAGAGTGAAGACCACGATAACTTTCAATCAGATAGCGGTGGGAACGATTAGTAGAGTCACTATTCGCTTGCTGTTGAACGAGGGGACGGAGTGCGTATGGGAATGTCCTGAGTGCGGTGATGTCGGTTCTTAGCTCAACTCAACCCAACTTGAGGAGAAACTCTATAGAGATGTCAACAAGCACAAGTTGACTGCTGAAGGTTAACGAAGAAACAACGTCTGTCTCTTGAGGTTTTTCTTGGACACCCTCTACTTGAATGATTCCTCAACTCCAGCAGATGACTTGGGAACAGAACTGCGGTATCATTTTCTGCCAGGACAACCTCGATTTGGCATGGGCTGCTCATGTGTGGATAATAACTATGATGCTGAAATTGAGGCAATCAAGATAGCAACAGAGAAATTACAAAATACCAGCCATGGTATACAACCTGTGGTGATATTGACAGATGCAAAATCAGTAATAGAGGTGCTCCTGTCTGCGAAATTACCAGTTCTAAGGACACTACTTTCTGAACTTAGCAGTCAGCATAAGGTCACCATACAGTGGATACCATCCTACTGTGGAGAACCCGGAAACGACAGCGCTGATCAACTAGCTAAGGAAGAAGCAAAAGAAGAACAATCTGAGGTACCCATTGCATACCAGCAAAAGAAAAGAATGATCAAGTCAGTCAGAAGGACACCAAAGCCTACTCAAGACGACTACCACGTTATGGACAGACCAGAACAGGTCATTATTCTACACCTCAGAACAGGACACAATAGATTGCGCAACCACATGTATACAAAATTCAAGATTGGTGACTCAGCCATGTGCACATGTGGGTTGGCGTCGCAGACAGCAGAGCACATACTCCAAGACTGCCCGAACTGCAACATATCCAGGCGAACCTTCTGGCCTAGAGAGACAACAGTGGAAGATACATTCTATAAACCGCTGAGTGAACTAAAAAAAGACTGTTAGATTCAAACAAGAGACAACATTGCAGTTATAGATATATTTCAAGCGAACGAAAGAAGAACTGATATTAATATTTTGGTCAAATTATGAAATTCATTGATATTGATATTTTGGTCACACTATGAGAAGACACAAACTAGAACATGTTGTGACAACTGAACAAATTTGTGGCGAGAGAGACAGAGAAAGACAGCGAGAAAAAGCTTTTGACAGTCTTGTGTCGGTTTGTTATCGAAGGGATAACGGATGTATTTCGTAATCTCGCATTCCGCTTTTGAAACACAGCTGCGGGCGATTTGGTTTTCATAAAATGGTATGAATGTCTGTCTCTTAGAAAACAATGGCAAACTACTGAATGTAAAGTTGCCAAGAAAACACAAACAGCTAAAACATGCTGGGTTGACTGCGGCGTCCTGTAAAAGATATGCAGCTAATTAGCTTGTGTTATGGCACGGAAGGGATTCATCATACAAATTAAAGCATACTGTCGGTGATAGCAAAATGTAGAGAAGAATGATCTCCCACGTCAGTAGGCAAGCACTTGATGGTGTTTGTATATATACACCGCAAAACTAATCCGATACATACTTTCTCTTTAAATGTACATGTAAAGTGAGAAATAGATTTCACTAGTTGTGTCCCATCCTAGAAGTATGAACGAACAATTTAATCAAGCAATCAATCAATCAATCAATCAATCAATCAATCAATCAATCAATCAGTTCCTGTCTCCGCAATGACGGAATGAACAATAAATAACAGTAACAGTGATACCCTGTTCACCTATTCTGTGTTATAACTTAGAAACATTGTGTAATAGTGACTATTAGTATTAAGAATATATGGCACGACACCAGCTGAAGTAAATGTTTTGAGAATATGCATTACTCCTATGACGACATGTGGATATGAGTAATTGAGCATTTCGTAACCACTGCAGCAGGAAATTAAGGCTTTTAAGCTTAACTATTGCAAACAATTTCTTAGAATATCATGGACCAGTAAGAAAAAAAAAAATATTGAATATTTACAAGATTTTAACACTAAAGAAAACTGGCTCTTAAACTGTAGCGTGTCTCGAAAACTAAAATATTTGGGTCATATTAAATGTCACGGTGGCTTGGAGAGAACAGTGCTGGGAGGTATGTGTCATGTACAGAAGGATTTAATCATAAGATACAACCATAGAGACGAGACAAGAACAGCAAGGGTTAACTTTGGGAGAACAATAGAACAAAGAGACTGTTAGTGCTACTCAGTGAGCTGGAATTTCACGGGAGACGCAGAGGTCACAAGGTAGAAGGGGAAACTAGCTGGAATCTGTCATTGGCACGGGACAGCTTAGCGACCACACACATACAGACTTCGGTCGATAATTTTACACAAATCATCCACCTTATACAACCAACAGTTGTCAACATCAATATTTGAAGCAGATTTCACGCAATAACTAATTTTACCACGTTACGTTGAGGTACAGTGTGTTTCTACTTAGACCAGGGGTGGCCAACGCGAGGCCCGCGGACCGCATGCGGCCCGCCGGGAGTCATGTTGCGGCTCGCGGAGCTAGATCAAATGCACATAAATGTTAACTTTATTGTACATATCACCAAAAGAACATTACAGCATGAGTCGTTGTGACATATGTCCAATATTGTCTTCCTATCATTGAAACTTGGATTCCCTATTAAACTGTGTATTCAGAGGTCACAATGTTAATTCGAGGCCAAGCCCAATTTTCTAACCATAAACACTTAACCTGCCGGGGCGTTTAATGTTGACAGGAGTTTGAAACTGCGTCCACAAGACATATGACTACGTGTGACCGTCTTGTGGGCGACAAGGAGATGGCATCACTATCCCCCCCCTCTCTCTCTCTCTCTCTCTCTCTCTCTCTCTCTCTCTCTCTCTCTCTCTCTCTCTCTCTCTCTTTCTCCATACCGGCCCTGTCCGCGACACCATCCTCACCAAGCTGTGTTGCTTTCTGTGCCAAAAGTGTGCCTAGGATAGGTACATTAAAAATAAATGAAGTGGGTGGATTGAATTGAGAAGTTTTTAAGGGGTGAAATTGAGAAATCGTAAGGAGTCTGATAAATGCTTTTCTAGGACCAGTTGCATTATCCGTATTGGATACAGTGAGGTTCTTTGGACTCCAGGATGGTGGACTGTACCTTGGCCGAATCGGAAGCTAGTTATGCAGTAGCCAGGACACTAGCAAAACAATCGAAGCCATATTCAGATTGTGAAATGGTTAAGGAATGTTTGGAGAGCGTCGTTGAAATTCTGTGTCAAGAAAAGAAGAAGGATTTCTCAAAAATAAGTCTGTCTCGTCAGACTATTACTAGGCCTGTGGACGACATTGGAAAACATATTGAAGATAATTTGAAAAGTCGAGCATCCGGGTCGGATATTTTATGCTCTAGCAGTGGATGAAAGTACAGATATGGCAGATACTGCCTAACTGGCAATTTTTTTTTTTATCAGGGATGTTGATGTCCATTTTAAACAGACAGAAGAATTAGCGGCGCTGTATCCACCTAAGGACACTACTAAGTCACGAGATTTGTTAGAAGCAGTTGCATCGACATTAAATCGCTTTTCATTACAACTTAACAACTTATCGGGCTTAACAACGGATGGTGCCCCAGCAATGGTCGGGAAACACAAAGGTTTAGTAAAATTGATTGGAAATGAGGCCTTCAAAGTCGGTAATATTTCTATGCTAAAATTTCATTGCCGGTCTCTCTGGCCGAGGTGTTACACGACTTTCTTCGTAATCCCGTTTATCCTCGCAGGATAACGCAGCGCGCGAGAATTGGAAGCGCTTCTCCCCGCGTTGGTGACTTGAGGGATAACCGAGCCGGCCGCCCAGAAAGCAATGGCAAACTACTGAGCGTAATCTTTCCAAGAAATCAACAATCAGCTGAAAGATGCTGATGTTGACAGCGATGTCCTGTAAAGGATAAGCGAATAAAAAAAAAAATTCATTACATTATTCATCAGGAGAATTTATGTTCGATGTCCCTCAAAATGGGCTATGTCATGAAAGTGATCGTCAAAATAGTGATCTTCATTAACTTGAACAGGTTGAATCACCGTCAGTTCCAAGAATTTCTAAAGTCTTTGGACTCAGATTATAATGACGTTACATTTTATGCAGAAGTAAGATGGCTGACTCGTGCCAAATTGTTGGAAAGAGTTTGATTTGCAACAAGAAATACAATAATTATTTGCAAGCAAGTCAAAAAGTAACCCAGAGTTTGAACGAATGAACGGACGAACGAACGAAAATCTTTATTTTCAAAGGATTAAGAATTGGGCACGCAAGTCCGTCTGACATTCTGCTCTCCTTCTCTATTTCTTCTCATACATTCTTTCATTCAACATCTCTTATGAAGCAATACTTTGACAACAAAAGAAAAATAAGCATTAAAACGCATGCAAAATAATCAATAATACATGACTCGTTGAGGCAATGTTTAACATGGGCATCATAAATACCCAAGGTGGGTGTAACATGCCATACATTATGGGAATGTTTTTTTTTTTTTGGCTAGCTGTCGTTCTAGATAATTTACCATTATTATTGTCTTTGTTGCTTTTTTTTTTTTTTAAAGGGACATGTAGTCTAGCCTGAGGAAGTGTTCAAACAGGTTGCGACTGTATGTATAATGATTGGTGGTGTCTTTGATTTCTAGTGGAAGATTGTTCCACAACTGAGTGGCAGAGTATGCTAAACTTGTTTTATGTAAGTCTATCCTAGGTTTAGGGACATGAACGAACGAACGAACAAACTTTATTTTAAAAGGGTAACAAATTGGGCGCGCAGGCCCGTCTTACATTCGGCTCTTTCGATCACTCATCTTTCATTCATCAAATGTGCATGTTACATTTATATAGGGAAAAAACATTGTCAAATGGATTTTGTAAGCATAAACAATGCATATTACGCATGGTACATTCACTTGAAAAAAAAAATAATTGTCAAATGAAAGTTGTAAACATAAACAGTGCATATTGCAATGTTGTGAGACACATCCCCCATCCACCCCCACACCCCGCAGCCACCCACACATCCCCCACCAACCCACACATACCTCCACGCACTCACATACTCAGGCAAACATACATGCTGCCACCCACCCACTGATCCCCCACCCACACACATTTCCCCACAGATACATACATCCCCCACCCACACACATTTCCCCACAGATACATACATCCCCCACCCATCCCATAACCGACACGCACACTCCCACCCACATATATTCCACCACCCACCCACACACCCGCAACCACCCAGCAAATCATAAATCACAAAACCACACACACATACCCCCGTCAGCCCACACATCCCACACCTATCCACATATACATCCCGCACCCTCATAATTTTCCCCACCCACCCACACACACACACATCAGCCAACCTACACCCACTCACCCACCCAATATCCGCCACCTCTCAACTACACATTCCCCACCTATACACACATCCCCACACACAAACACATCTCACCACCTGCCCACACATATCCCCCACCCATAACACCCAAAAAAACACACCTCCCAACCACACACACCCCACCACCCACATATACCCCACCCACACACATCCACCACTCATATCATTCGCTATGTCTTGCGTTAGAAACGTGGGTTTGCGACTTTGCATTTCTGGTCGATATAACTAGCCACCTAAATTACGTAAAGACTCGTCTAAAAGGGAAGGATAAATTAATTAATAAGATGTTTTTTTTTTTAAAACCTTAAACCAGGCAAGGGTTTGACCACGATCTCACCTACTGGGAAGCAACGATGTGGTCGAAGCTGTAGCACGCTTGCTTGCTTACTTTAATACTTTAATATTTAAATAAAAATAGGTGCGTGGCCCGGCAGGAAATATTATTTATGAAATTTGGCCCGCCTGCTGAAAATGTTGGCCACCCGTGACTTAGACTGTTGGCAAGGACAACAGTGACTCACAAGTAGCACCGAATAGGTTTGCGGCAGTTGGAGGATGAGATTGTGAAATCGACAACATAACACGGTGTCCAATGGCTGTTCGAGAGAGAGAGAGAGAGAGAGAGAGAGAGAGAGAGAGAGAGAGAGAGAGAGAGAGAGAGAGAGAGAGAAAGAGAGAAGAGAGGGAGAGAGATGACCACCAAGGGTACAGTGTACAGTGTACAAGCGCCAGACCATGAGTGTCAGAGTGACTTGGTTGGCTGCAGAGGTTCTTGCCAGGCTGCCGGGGTGTGTTCTATTTATATTACTAGCAGAATTCTTGGGAATACGTGTGTGAGCGAGCCAGGTGATAAGACAAGTCACGATTCTATAAACCTACTACCTGATACACCCCTAGACACCACAGTACCATCTTGGCATATATGGAGGATTGTCCGGGATGGTAGTAGGCCTCTTTCAGCCCTGAAGGACTATAGAGTTGTGCGGCTGGTACCTGGCAGCACCGCTAGTGACTGTATAGTCCAATTCGAGAGTGACAATCTCTGTCACAGTTTCCGCATCTCAAAAACAAAGACTATTGATCTTACCAACAGTTCAGATGACACCAAACTGAACAGCTACGTTCTTGAAAAAACAGCTTTACATACCTAGGAAGCAAAATGACATCTACAGGGGACTCAACACCAGAAATATCATCTAGAATCGCACTGGCATCTAGTGCCTTCAATAAACTGTCAAACATCTGGAAGTCAAAGACACTCAGCAAACACACAAAACTTAAAATCTTCAACTCTTGTGAAAGTTGGAAATCAACGGTAGCTTTAGATAAAAAATTAGACAATTTTGAGAACAAATGTCTTAGAAGACTTCTAAACATCCACTGGACAGACTTCAGAACCAATTCGCAAATAAGACAAGAGACTAAGCAAGATACAGTATCCAATTTCATAAGAAGACGCCGTTGGAACTACATCGGCCATGTACTCAGAATGGACAAGTCAAGACTCCCCTACCAAGCCCTCATATGGTCACCAGTAGGGAAAAGAAAACGGGGAAGACCAAGAGAGACCCTGCGTAGAACCATCATTAGAGAAGGCTCATTCAATGGCCAAGTAAATATCCAAGATCTACAACAGGTAGCAGCGAACAGCCAAGCATGGAGAGACAGGACTTCTGCCCTATGCGCCGCCTTAGGCTCAAGAGGAAAGACTAACTAACTAACTAATACGAAGTAGGTTCCGCAGTAAGTGACTGTGTTTTAAGCCTGTGCCACCTATCCTGAGTTTGTTGGATCAGACTGCGCTCAAAGAGCACCAGTCCATTTCGTACATCTCTTCTCCAGGAACATCTGTCTGTTGCAGCTCTTTCCAACGTGTCTGGATCTATGCCAAGGGTTTTCATATCTTGTTTACACACATCCCTATATCGCATTTGGGGTCTTCCGGTTGGCCTCTTTCCTGTGGCTAGTTCTCCGTAAAGGAAATCTTAGGGAATACGTTCATCCTCCATTCGAGATACGTGACCCAGCCACCAGAGGTGTCTCTGCTTGAGGAGGGTGTGCACTGTGGTAATATCTGCTCTTTCAAGCACCTGTTTGTTTGTTATGTGGTCTTTCCATGTTATGCCCAGGATACGTCTCAGACATCTCATATGGAAGGAATTCAACTTTATTTCCTGTCTTGAGTACAGAGTCCAGGGTTCAGACCCATAGAGTAGTGTGCAAACAACACAAGCTTTATATACTTGAGCTTTTGTACGCTCTGTTAGTCTATTATTCTCCCAAACTCTTTTAGCTAGCCTGGAAAATGTTGTGGCTGCCTTTCCAAAGCGTCTGTCGATTTCTGTCTGAGAAGTGGTGTATGGGAGAATACATGAGTTGTAATGCCACTATGTAGGTTACCAGGTTACTGCCCACCAAGCCACAAACACCAACGTGATGTGATTCGGTGACAGAATTAGAACATATCTAATTACCCTATAACAAAACGTCATCAGGGGAGAAGGGGGAATCCTGTCACCGCCTCACCTTTAGAGATATTATTTAGAGGGCTGCAACTCCAGCCCAAGGGATAGAAGAGAGTCACTCAGAGCCCGAGTAATCTAGAGCCTTCTAGAAGGACTGGTCATTGAGTCCAGGGTTCCGTGGACACTGATGTGGCCCGCCTATTGCGGGGTCCACGAGGAACTCGGACAGAGTTACCACCCGTGTCGGATTGGGACACGTGTAGACGGGCAGAGGACAGACGGACTTGAGAGAGGCAACAGGGCCTGCCTTTGAGGGACTCTATAGATATCAATAGATATATAGACATAGGCTAGATAGTTTGCTAGACTGTTGTATGATACCTATGTGTTTGATGTTCACTATCTGTGATATGTAATATAGCGCGGGTCTGTTTACCCACTGCGCCAACGCATACTGTATATGTAAATACAATAAATATTCGATCTCATAGCGAACAGATTTATTGTTGCCTGTATGAACCCAAGTTCAGTTACCTAGATAAGAGCAAGACGATGACAGGCCCCAAATACACAAACTCGTGGACGACCTTCAATTCGTAATAAGAAATTTTGATTGACGGAGGCGCACCAGCATCTTGTTACGTCACCTGTGGTTTTATTTAGGCTGATGGTTAGCCCAAAGTCTTTGCAGGCGGCTGCTAAACGATCTATGAGCCGTTGGAGATATTCTGCTGTATGAGTAGTCAGTGCTGCATCATCTGCAAAAAGTAGGTCTATTATGCATCTTGATCTTATTTTGGTCTTTGCCTTGAGTCTTGATGGGTTAAAAGGTTTGCCATCAGTTCTTGTATGAAGGTATAATCCTTCAGTGGCAGTCCCAAATGCCTGCCTTAAGATAACGGCGAAGAAGATACCAAAAAGTGTAGGAGCAAGCACGCAGCCCTGCTTTACTCCACTGCTGATGCTGAATGACTGGGATATTGAGCCGTCAAATAAAATGGTCCCCTGCATGTTTTCGTGAAATGATTTCACGAGACTAAGAAGGGTGGGTTGACATCCTATCTTTTCAAGGACCTTAAAAAGGCCTTTTCTGCTCATGAGGTCAAATGCCTTTGTGAAGTCGATGAAGGCAATATATAATGGCTTCCTCTGTTCTCTGCACTTCTCATTGAGCTGCCGGAGTGAGAAAATCATATCGATGGTGGACCTGTTGGGTCTAAATCCACACTGTGATTCGGGGTAGATTATTTCAGCAATAATGTGTAACCTTTTAAGGATTACTCGAGCAAAAATCTTGCCTGTAATGCAGAGTAGTGAAATGCCGCGATAGTTGTTGTAGTCGCTTCTGTCGCCTTTGTTTTTATAAAGGGTAACAATGTTTGCGTCTTTCATATCTTGTGGTATTGATTTTTCTTTCCAGCAGAGCTGAAATATTGCATACAATTTTGGGATGATTGTTTCTTTGCTACATTTTAAAATTTCAGGTGGAATACCATCTTTTCCAGGTGCCTTGCCGGATTTGAGAGTGCCTAGTGCTTCACTGATTTCTGTGAGGCATGGTTCGTTATCCAGGGCATGCCTGGTGGACTGTTGTTCAAAGGCTTCCAGAGCGTCTTCTCCGACAGTGCTCTCCACTGAGTATAGCTCTGAGAAGTGTTCTACCCAGAGATCCATTTGTGCCGCTCGATCTTTTTGATTAACCCCTCGGTTGATCGTAAAGTGGCCATCTTATTGTTTGATGGACCGACAGCTTGCTTGATGCCCTCGTACATTTCTCTTATATTTCCAGTGTCTGCAAAAGTTTTGATTTGAGCAGAGAGCTGTAGCCAGTACCCGTTCGCACATTTGTTTTGCCATCTGTTGTACTCTGCTTCTGGCCGTTCGCAATTCCTGCAATGTTTTCTCTGAAGGTGATGTTTTATTAACTGAGAATGCATGTCTCTCTATCTCCAGGACTGGGAGAATCTCTTCAGAGTGTGCTTCAAACCAGTCGGTTGGCTTAGTTTGCTTCTTGCCAAATGTTGATAGTGCTGTATTGTAGATGTCGCGAAAATGGCTCCATCTCTCGGTGGCAGTTCCGTTTGTGGGGCCAGGTAGAGTCTCCGCTAGAACCTGGGTGAATTTGTTGACCTTCTCTGTGTTTTGGGTGCCGCTGGTGTCAATGCATGGTCTTCCTTCTGTTCTGCTTCTGTAGATTCTCTTGGGCTTTATCTTCACCTTGCTGGAGACGAGTGAATGGTCAGTGTCGCAGTCAGCACTATGATAGCTGCGAGTCAGCCGTACATTGCGGAGATTGCTGCGTTTAGTGAATACCAGGTCGATTTGGTGCCAATTCTTGGATCTGGGGTGCCTCAATGACACCTTGTGTTGAGGTTTGTGTCAAAGAAGGCGTTGGTCACACACAGATTATGGTGGCTGCAGAATTCCAAGAGTCGTTGTCCATTGTCATTGATCTTCCCAACGCCAAACTGTCCTTGACATGAAGGCCAAGATTTATGGTCTGAGTCAACCATGACATTGAAATCCTCCAGGATAAAAAGATGTTGTTTCTCTGGTGTTTCACTGACTTCTTTGCTAAGGTCGTCATAGAACTTGTCTTTAGATTCTGATGCCGCAGTTAATGTTGGGACGTAAACGCTTATAATACTATCCGGGCCTGCATCTGTCTGGAGTTGGAGCCTCAGCGCCATCACTTGGTGGTATGATGGAATTAAGCAGCTTGTTTCTGATAGTGAAGCCAACTCCATGCTCCCGTGCCAGAAGAAAGTGAAGTCCCTCTCCTTGATGTTTCCAGATTCTTGGAGTCTGGTCTCGTGCAGGGCGACAATGTCTATCCCCAGTCTGAGTAGTTCGTTGTTTATCACTGCAGTTTTCCGGGCATCCACAATCTCGTTTAGATAAAATAGGTCATGGTTCTTACATTTCATGTTCCCAGCCTTTTTTTTCTTCTTGTTGCTAGGTGTATAGATAGCGGTCCATGTGTCAGGATTTTCTCCCTAAGCTCCACACACCCTCAGAAGCAGACGGACCGTGGCGAGACAGCACCTTATTGACTGGAGGATGCCCAGCTTAGGAGGGCGGTAGCTGTCTAGTGAGATACGATGATCTCTCCCACCGTCGGAAGTACCCTCTGGCGCCTTGCTCTATGCCAATAGAGCAATAAGACTTTTAACCTGTAAATGCTGCTTCCCGTGTTGTGTCACCGCTTGACGCGGTGCTGAAGTGACCTCTTCAGGACACAAACCTGGGCAATGGAAATCGGAGAACCAGATGTTGCCCAGTAGCAAGTTCCCCCTTTCCACGTCGCCGATGTTGACCAAGGGAAAGGTAGTAGCCAATGCAACTTGACATCGGTGCCGTCGCAGGAGTTGCCAGAACTATCTTGTTTACAACATGGAACTGTCTTAAGCACTCCATCTCCGGATTTGTCCTCAGGGTTTAATGTCCGGGATAGTTCAGGGTTTACCCGTATTGATTTCCATTTGCCAGCACTGTTTACCACAGGAGTGGTGTGGACATCCAACCTTTTCAAGGACCTTAAAAAGGCCGCTTCTGCTCACGAGGTCAAATGTCTTTGTGAGGTCGATGAAGGCAATATATAATGGCTTCCTCTGTTCTCTGCACTTCTCTTGGAGCTGCCGGAGTGAGAAAATCATATCGATGGTGGACCTGTTGGGTCTAAATCCTCACTGCGATTCGGGGTAGATTCTTTCAGCAAGAATGTGTAATCTTTTAAGGATTACTCTGGCAAAAATCTTGCCTGTAATGCTGAGTAGGGAAATGCCGCGATAGTTGTTGCAGTCGCTTCTGTCCCCTTTGTTTTTATAAAGGGTAACGATGTTTGCGTCTTTCATATCTTGTGGTATTGATTTTTCTCTCCAGCAGAGCTGAAATATTGCATACAGTTCTGGGATGATTGTTTCTTTGCTACATTTTAAAATTTCAGGTGGAATACTATCTTTTCCAGGTGCCTTGCCGGATTTGAGAGAGAGTCTAGTGCTTCGCTGATTTCTGTGAGGCAAGGTTCGTTATCCAGGGCATGCATGACAGACTGTTGATCGATGGCTTCCAGAGCTTCTTCGCTGACAGTGTTATCCACTGAGTATAGCTCTGAGTAGTGTTCTACCCAGCGATCCATTTGTTTCGCTCGATCTTTTATGATTACCCCCTCAGTTGATCGTAAAGGGGCCATCTTATTTTTTGATGGACCGACTGCTTGCTTGATGCCCTCGTACATTCCTCTTATATTTCCAGTGTCTGCACAAGTTTGAATTTGAGCAGAGAGCTGTAGCCAGTACCTGTTCGCACATCTTCTTGCCATCTGTTGTACTCTATTTCTGGCCGTTCGCAATGCCTGCAGTGTTTTCTCTGAAGGTGGTGTTTTATACATTGAGAATGCATGTCTCTTTATCTCCAGGACTGGGAGCATCTCTTCAGAGTGTGCTTCAAACCAGTCAGTTGACTTAGTTTGCTTCTTGCCAAATGTTGATAGTGCTGTATTGTAGATGGTGTCGCGAAAATGACTCCATCTCTCGGTGGAATTTCATTTGTGGGGCCAGGCAGAGTATCCGCTAGAGCCTGCATGAATTTGTTGAGCTTCTCTTTATTTTGGGTGCCGCTGGTGTCAATGCGTAGTCTTCCTTCTGTTCGGCTTCTGTAGATTCTCTTGGGCTTTATCTTCACCTTGCTGGAGACGAGTGAATGGTCGGTGTCGCAGTCAGCACTATGATAGCTGCGAGTCAGCTGTACATTGCGGAGGTTGCTGCGTTTAATTAGCACCAGGTCGAGTTGGTGCCAGTTCTTTGATCTGGGGTGCCTCCATGACACCTTGTGTTGAGGTTTCGTGTCAAAGAAGGTGTTGGTGACGCACAGATTATGGTGGCTGCAGAATTCCAAGAGACGTTGTCCATTGTCATTGATCTTCCCAACGCCAAACTGTCCTAGACATGAAGGCCAAGATTTGTGGTCGGAGCCAACCCTGGCATTGAAATCCCCCAGGATAAAAATATGTTTCTCTGGTGTTTCACTGACTTCTTTGCTAAGGTCGTTATAGAACTTGTCTTTAGATTCTGATGCTGCAGTTAGTGTTG
>OY992885.1:96935356-96975356 GCA_963921405.1 Cepaea hortensis | reverse complement strand
ATATGTCTATAACTGCAATGTTGTCTCTTATATGAATCTAATAGTCTTTTTTTTTAGTTCACTCAGCGGTCCATAGAGTTTCTCTTCCACTGTTGTCTCTCTAGGCCAGAAGGTTTGCCTGGATATGTTGTAGTTTGGGCAGTCCTGAAGTATGTGCTCTGCGGTTTGCGACGCCAAACCACATGTGCACATGGCTGAATCACCAATCTTGAATTTTGTATACATGTGGTTGCGTAATCTATTGTGTCCTGTTTTGAGGCGCAGAATAATGACCTCTTCTGGTCTGTCCTTAACGTGGTAATTGTCTTGAGTAGGGTTTGGTGGCCATCTGACTGATTTGATCATTCTTTTCTTTTGGTGGTATGTAATGGGCACATCAGGTTGTTCTTCTTTTGCGCCTTCCTTAGCCAATCTATTTGCTCTGTCGTTTCCGGGTACTCCACAGTGGGATGGTATCAACTATGTGGTGACCTTATGCTGACTGCTAAGTTCAGGAAGCAGAGTTCTTAGAACTGGCAATTTCCCAGACAGGAGTGCCTCTATTACTGATTTTTCATCTGTCAATATCACCACAGGTTGTGTACCATGGCTGGTATTTTGTAATTTCTCTACTGCTATCTTGATTGCCTCAATTTCAGCATCATAGTTATGGCAATACTTTCCTGTTGGAACTCTGACCGTGTCCCTAGTATTATTTTGATATTCTATGTACACTCCCGTTCCACCATTTCGAACAGCATTTTGTGCTGACCCATCGCTGTGGACTCGGATCCAGAGATCATGTGGGTAATTCGTCATCAAGAAAGCTGAGAGTGGCTGTTCTGCGCTGTACACTGTTCTGTTCTTCCTTGTCAAATATTCCTCTCACTTTTGGATTTGTAGCGATAGTCTATGTTCATCTTTCCATAGGGTTCGCTCTAGAATAGTTGTCAGGAGGATACCAACTGTGGGAAGATCGGTGGTTTCTCTGCAGAGTCGTTTGGCCTGGTGGATAAAACTACTTATTTTCAACCGCCCCATAGCTAGGTTTTCAAATTTGTTCTTCATTGGGTGGCCTGGCAAGCTGAGGAACTTTTCTGCTTGTATTAGTGTTTTTGTATCTCTGCGTTCTCTCAGTGCTAGTGTCCTCCCCATTTTCTCCAGTGTTACTACATTATTCTGCACCTTACATGAAGTGAATAAATAAATAATACTTTGTTTGAAATACTTAAGACACATAGTCACAGGTTTTGTTCGAATGTGGAGCATTTGTTATCCTCACGGTAATTTCAAATTAAAACGAACTCTTTCTGTTTGCACAAAACTGGCTGGAGCAGTCTAATTGCTACGGCCTCACAATATTTGAACAATCAAATTGAGTAGTGAGTTTTAGCAAGCAAATTTGATATATAACTCTGCAGTATGCACCTAACGGAATGCAGCGAAATATGCCAGAAAATATATAGTGCAAAATATTATCTGTGGCTTCTGTGTGTAAATTCACTAAGGGAATACATTATTTTTAACGAAGGAACCATTTATGATCACAGTCTTTAACTGATTCAGTGCCAAACAAAAAAGTAGGGTTGGGTCAAACATGGTGCACAATCAAATGAGCAAGTATTATAATGTAAATTTCCATTCACTGAGCATTAAATTTGCGGAAGATACCACGAAACGAAACAAACAATACGATGGCTCTAGTATGGAGATATCGCCCCTCTGTCCAAATGGAAAATCACATTTTGCGATATACTATCCCTCAACACTGAATCAGTTAATAACATTTTACCTTCCAGTGTATGATCGATGTGATTTGAGGGGGTGGGTGGAGGGGGGGGGGCACAACTGACCAAACCACGTTACTTGATGTGTTTCATTCAGTTACTAACTATATAGAATCCAACAGATTAATATGATTGGAAGCAAGATGGCGGGACATTTCTTTGTCCCGTAAAATGGAACGTGTTTTTTCCGAAATGTTTATGGTTTAAGTGTGTTTTTCGTGGTGAAATGGAGTTCGGACCGTGCAACGGAGTTCGTGCACGCGCTCCCGGACTTCCTTCGGCGTATCATCGGCGACAGGTGGCGATAGTTAAGCCTAACATGACGACCAGACGACCGGCAAGGACACAGCGTGGGAAGAGGGCAGGCGCACGCAGAAGGCGTTTAAAATGTGACAGATTGGGTATCGAAAACGTTCGAGTACTGTACTGGAACTGTCCATCATTTAGTCAACGCCGACCCATTCTCGAAAAACTACTCTATGGAAACGATTTTGTAGTCTTACAAGAAACACAGCTCGGCGACGGAACAGTCAATGTCGCTGGATTTCAGGGATTCTTTAACAGGCGGCACCTCGGACAGTCCATTCTAGTCCGCGACAACATCGTGGTGTCTGATATCGATATGTCTTCCTGGAACAGTGATGCTCTGCAAGTGCAGGCATTAAGAATAATGACGCCAGTTCAGCTTGTAATCGTGAACGTTTATGCGCGAAATGGGAAGGTCGACGTGCGACAATGGCAGAGTTTGTTTGACATGGATGAAAGGCATATCATCTACTGTGGGGACTTCAATGCCAGAGGCAGTCAATGGGGGAATTGCATCACCAATAGACAGGGAGAAGATCTGGAGGACGCCCTGGCATCAGCTGCCCTAGTCTGTCTGAATGATGGGAAGGTCACTAGAATAGCCACTCGACCAGGTGACTCTGACAGCGTCATTGACTTGGCTCTGGTGTCGCCCACCATCGCACCACAGTGCCGGTGGGGCACACTGGGATACCACGATAGTGACCACTACCCTTGTGTCATACTGATCAAGAAAGACAGGGCCATGAGTCAAAGAAACAAGACAAATGCCTTCCCGTACAACAACACTGGTCAAGACGCCATAAGCAAGATCAGGAAAAGAAAACAAACTTCCCCCGCAGGAGACAAGAAAGATGGTTGCAGCCACCATGGTGGAATGGAGAGGTCGAGAAGGCATGGCTAGGAAAGAGGCAGGCTGTCAAAGACTGGCAAAAGGCCAGAAAGGCTAACATGCCACAGGTTGAGTTGGCGAACCTGAAGACTGAGGTCGATAGGACGATGACTTTATTCAAATCCTGCGCCAAACAGGCCAAGGCCGAGAAATGGGACGAGTTCTGCAGGAAGGTGTGCTCCGAGCGATCTCTTACGACATTCTGGCGCCTCCATAAGAGCATGAACGGTGCTGCACAACGTAGGGTATTCCAGACTTTCAAGGCACAGACCTCACATGGAAAAAGTCGGATGCGGATAAAGGTAAGGCCCTTCTTGCACGCTACCTAGAACAGACTGACCAGAAAGACGAGCCCGCCAGACATAGGACCACAACGACACTCTCTCCGTTGTGCGAAGGGGTAGGGACAGACGAAGAATGGATAATCACAGCTGAGATAATGCGTGCGATGCTCAGGAAATCACCTAACACCGCCCCAGGCCCAGACGGCATCCGATATGGTGACCTACTGGTGATATCAGATGATGACATGGAAGAACTGGCCAGAGAATTCAACACCAGTATCCAGAGGGGTCAGATCAGAGAAGAATGGCTACACAGCTACTTGCTGCCGCTGCCAAAACCTAACAAAGACCATTCCAAGATAAGCGGCTACAGAATCATTACGATGCAGAACACTGCTGGCAAGTTACTTGAGAAAATTGTAGCACACAGACTTGCTTGTGACTTGGAACAACTCAGCTGCTTCCCGCCCACACTTGGAGGATACAGACGCAACAAAGAGTCATGGCTGAATGCGGCGGTCTTTGCTCAAGATGTTTACGAAGGATTTCAGGTCAGAGAAGAGACATGTGCGGCCGCCTTAGACTTAGAGGATGCATATAACAGAGTATCTTTCGAGCACTTGATGCAAACCCTCCTCAGACTGAAAGTGCACTCTCACCTTGTACGATGGATAGCTGCAGTTCTGCTCTAAAGGAAGGTGGTGCTAAGATGCGGGAGTTGGTCTTCTGAGTCGATAACGATATGTCCAGGATTGCCGCAGGGTTCACCACTGTCACCAGTACTATTCAACGTGTATACGGTGCCGATCACTGAACAACAGTTGGACGGGAAGGGTAGGACTCTGTCATTTTCTGACGACATCCTCGTGTATCTACAGGGTCGAGATAGACAGGCGGTTGCCAATGATATGCAGGGCGAACTAGATCGAATTTCCTCATGGTGTGCTGATGCCGGCGCCCTTGTCAACCCTACAAAGGCATCGATTACGTGGTTCTCCCTAAACAAGCATATTGTGAAAACAGACCTGCCGGCAGTAAGAATGGATGGGAGCATTTTGAGTAGAACCCAGTCAATGACATATCTTGGCGTGAGGCTTGACCGTAGCCTGTCCTTCAGAGATCATGTCGATTATGTCATAACGAAGGCTCGAAAAGGTTTGTCAGCAATGAGAGTCATGGCGACTGCCAATATCGAGCAAAGACTGCTAATACTTCTGTTCCAAGGACAGGTGCTTTCACGCATCGAGTATGCCCTGGCCATCCTCACTGTCAGCCCTACACATATTGGAAGACTTGAAATGGTACAAAATGAAGCCATGCGCATCATTTTGAGCTGCATGAGAGACACCGGCTGTGTAGCAGTGAGATACCTCCTTGACTTCCCGACAATGGAACACAGGATCAAGGTCTGGAGAGCTCGTGCATACTTAAAAATAAGTGCAGATGAGCAGCACCCTCTGCATGACGCTATATTCAGAGAAAAGGGTGACAGGCTAAAGAGGGGCAAATCATGGATGGGTCGGGCGGAAGATGTCAGACAGGTCTACAGTCTTACCAGTATCAACCCCGGCAATGAATGGGTGCCGGTGCCTCCAGCTTTTAAGTGCACTTTCTCCTGCATTATCACACTCGACAGACGGTGCAGAGAGCAGAACCCTGCCGCTGTCAATGCAGAGGTTAACGCGCTCATCTATGAACACTCAGATAGCCCCGAAGTGCCCATCTATACAGATGGATCTGCTGTAAAGCAGCAGAGAAGTGCGTGGGCACTTACAGCCCGTTCAGCGGGCCGAACCGTTCAAGAAACCAGTGGTGCCCACTCTATGACCACGAGCAGCTTGACGATGGAGGGGATGGCAGTTACACAGGCTTTCATATGGCTGGAATCACAGCATTATACCAACGTGTGTGTACTAAGTGACTCAATGAGCATGAATCAGAAGGTCGAAGCTGGATCTGTACGTAGACAGTGGACTGAGTCGCTGCCGAAATCTGTTGTCCGTAAAGTCACTTTCATCTTCGTCCCGGGACATGCGGGAGTCGAGGGAAATGAACGAGCTGATACACTGGCTGGCTCTGCACCCCCTGTAGATGGCCAGACCATGGATCGTGCCGATGTTATTAACGTCCTCAAAGATATGGCGAGAACAGAGGACTTTGACGTCAGTGATTCCACATCGCTGTCCAGGATGAAAGACTTGGGAGTAAGAATCGGCACGGCTAGACGCGAGAGGTACATTGGGAAAATGTGGTGCCTCGTCAACCAACACAGAACTGGCACTATTAGCCACCGGACGCTGATGCACATGCTGGGGGGAGGATCTGAGCACCTATGGACACGTCCGGTGTGCAATGAAGATACCCCAACTGATAACTGATAACTGAGATTAATATGAATTTGCCATGCTAAACAAATGGATTCAGACAGGGAGACAAAACAATACCTAACCGAAAACCGAATATCGCTATGTAATTATATATGCAGCTACTGAATATGGAGCATGGATACGATAGTTGGAGGTGAATTTGGTGGTGATGGTGGTGGTGGTGGTGGTGGTGGTGGTGGTGGTGGTGGTAGTGGTGATGTTGTTGGTGGTATGGTGTTGGTAGTTGTAGTAGTAACAGCAGCAACAGTAGCTGTTAGTAGTAGTCGTAGTAGTAGTAGTAGTAGTAGTAGTAGTAGTAGTAGTAGTAGTATCAGCAGTAGTAGCATTAGTAGTAGTAGTAGTAGTAGTAGTAGTAGTAGTAGTAGTAGTAGTAGTAGTAGTAGTAGTAGTAGTAGTAGTAGTAGTAGTAGTAGTAGTAGTAGTAGTATCAGCAGTAGTAGCATTAGTAGTAGTAGTAGTAGTAGTAGTAGTAGTAGTAGTAGTAGTAGTAGTAGTAGTAGTAGTAGTAGTAGTAGTAGTAGTAGTAGTAGTAGTAGTAGTAGTAGTAGTAGTAGTAAAAGGGGAGGGGGAGTTGGAGTTGGTGCTTGTTTATATTATTCCAACATCTCTCTGTTTATAGATTTCCATAGGAACGAGTGGATAAATCTGCAACTGAGAAGAAAAGAACATTCACTTATCCCAACAGCCGGAAATTGCTATCACAGGCGAAAATGACACACCACCAAGTGAGGTGGAAGATATGGAGAAACAACCACATTATTTTCCATTGATTAAATTTAAGCCTAATTCACAAATCTGTAATTTAGGCATGACATGTTCATACATTATATACTAGTTTTCTGACTAAAATAACTGGTCATCTTTGACAGGTCTAACAGTTTTTCAAATAGTGAGGAAGACCACGGAGAAAACAATTAAAGACAGTGGCGAACTGGGTCTAAAAATAATGGTTGCCAGAAGACAAAGCTATTAAAAGGACACTGACATTTTTAACATATCGTATAATGATTAAGAGAGCAAACATCATTGAGGTCACACAAGACCTGCTTGCCTACGGGCCCTACATGCCTATGGGCAAACTGTCACCCTGGACAGTCCACCACTGATTAAAGGTCATGAACTATATGGGGAGAACATGGAGATGGGTGTAGTAGATAGCAAACGATAGGACGGCTTGACGTGGGTTGTTTGAGACCCTGTGCCCTAATTGGGGATAAAGTGCAAAAGAAAAAGAAGAGGGGGAGTTGTTATGACGCCCCAGTCTGGCTCACGCAGACTTTTTTTCGATTCATAGTTTCAATTGTGAGAATTTTGCAAATACGAAACGGGATATATCCCCACTCCCGATTCCAGGGATAGCCTTCTGTTGGTGTTTCCAGCTTGAAGTACTAGAGGGGGTTGGGTGTTCCAATGAAGCCATAAGAGCTACACCGGCGGTAGCGTAGCATCTGTTAGTGTCTTCAATATCAAGGGACAATGACCAGACATAGAGATCACAAACCTCCTGCTGTATAGGTAGACTGGGGACAGTCAAAGACTAGGAAAAGCAAGCAGGAAAAACTGTGTTGAAGTCGCATGTACAGAGTTACAGCCCCTGGAAACTTACAACTCATTCGCTCGCTTTGAACTCAATCGTTGTCCATACACGTGTTATTACAGCACTGGACTGAATTTTGAGTGTAGATTAGCTTTCCCTATTACCAGTGTCCCTCGCCATCAGGCGAACCCGCTGTGATTACTGAGGTAACTCAGTTGCTGATGCTGACGATCTAATAGATAGCCTTCATGAGCAAGGATACATAAAGAGGGGTCCCGTTTGCACAGTGTGCACAATAAAAATGCTTTTTGTTTTGGTTCGCATATCCTTTACAGGACATCGCTGTCAACAGCAGCATCTTTCAGCTGTATGTTGATTTCTTGGCAAGATTACGCTCAGTAGTTTACCATTGCTTTCTGAGCGGCCGGCTCACTTACACCATAAGTTACCGACGCGGGAAGAACCGCTACCGATTCTCGCGCACGTCACGTTACTCACGAGAGTATACGGGATTACGGAGAAAGACGTTAATCGTCTAGGCCATGGAGACGGGCTTAAAAATGCTTGGCAGTTGGAAATCGAAAAGAGTAGGCCGAATAGGTTGCTTTAAATAAAAGTGTATTGCATATCCTTTATAGGACGTTGCAGTCAACACTATAATTTTTAGTTGTTGTGATCTCTTGGCAAGTTTAGGTTCAGTAGTTTGCCATTGCTTTCTGAACGAACTGCATCCATACCATTTCATAAAAAATCAACGCAACGCTGTCTGCTGCAAAATCGCGCGCAGCTGTGTGCTTGAACGCGGTTATGCGGGATCACGAACCGCATCCGTAAATCCTTCTCCACTGAGCAGGAATAGCTCGCTACCCGAGCAAAATTTCCGAAGTAGGAAGACCAACAACATTGACAGCATCTGTAATTCTGGTATACACACATTTCATTAGCACAGGAGTTCCTACACTTTGCTGATATGCTCCGTCGGGAACGACCACTTCTGGTGGAATAGGACGTCTTGCAAGGGCCGCGCCTCACTGCTGTGGCGAAGGCAGGAGGGGTAGAAATATGTCAGAGGAAGAGCTGGCTTCCACTGGGAGCGTGCAGAAGGTAAACTGTGGATAGGATCCGAAGAAGGCAACATGACAGCACCGACGTCTACTGGGTCATAACTAGCTACCAAGGCTGTGATGAAGACTGAGGCAAACTGCTGGGGAAAGAAGCTGGCACCCCCGGGGTCAGTAACGGTGCAGTGATATTTCTGATAGATGCACCAGGTGCCTAATGTTCGCTCTCTGAGGATGGGGTGGCTTCTGGGCGGACACACTTAATGATGATGTGGGATAAGTACGATAAACGAACCTCTCAATAGTGGATATGTACGACAGGAGAAAGACGTCCGGGAGTCATTAACCGGATGGGCCCTCACCTTGAGAGTGCACGGAAGATAAAGGGGCTGAAACATTCGGAGAGAAAAGACTGCTTCTAATCATCTGGAAACTCCTGTCTTGCTTGCTCCTCGACGGAGCGTTTACCACTCCGTGTGTGGTCTATGGGAGAAAAACTGGAGGTATCAGTGTTCAGTTATAGTGATAACTGACACAACCAGACCATAAACGTTCCTGAGGACAGACCAGGGGGACCCATAACACTAGTCAACAAATTTTCTAATTGATTTTGACATGCTGACTTCAAATATCATAATGAAATTCACCAACCAGCTATGTTTTTTAAAATGGTGAATTTACATTACAGTAATACAAATAACGTATGCTTTTTTAATTCTGTGGGGTGAACAGTTAGTCTTTCTACTGTAGCATTTAAAAAATTGTGATTACATACTCAATTAATTGATATTTCAACATAAAATGATAGAAAAAAATAAAAACATTATTTAAAGTTCACATATAATGTTTTTAAAAAGGCACATTTGAACCCAGTCCACATTTATTCAGTCACTGTTCGAGGTCACTTTGCTTGCTTCTTGTAGTCAATCGATGAGGTGTCTCTTGTCACAGTCCAACAGTAATCAGCAAGCATTGTGTCAGCAACCGCTGTCACAGGCATTCTAGGATACTTCTCTCGCACCACACAAAAGACTTGCTAGTCGTACGAGAGGAATTGGTTACACATTTTATTGCCACTGGCTCTTTGTATCACATCAATGTACAACAAACAGTCGCTAACAAATCACACAAGAATAAATGCACAGAACATCCTATCACTAGTCATTTCCTAACCCTAACGCTAATCTATCTACTCGGCTAACGAAACAAGCATCGCTAAGCGATGTTATCACTCTGAAGTCTGTGTCCCGTCTGATTCTACTCCGCGTGCTGTTTACATTTAGCACGCTCGAGTAGTGGCCTCTCTTGAGTTACACTCTAGTTTCACGTTGCCGTGATCATGCCGTGACCAGAGTGCTAACTCTCTGGTTGACACCTCCGTGTCTCATGAGAGAACTATCTAATAGTTCCCCTTCCTATCACCTACCCTGCCCTCAAGTAGGGGCACTGAGTTACCTCTAATCTACTGGAGGTAGACCACTCATTCAGGGTGGTCTTCCTCCTCTATACTTGAGTCTTTGACACACACCCTCCCCTCCTGTGTTGCGTTACAAACTTTGACTCATGGTTGTGACGCAAGAGGTTTCTAAAAATTAGTGTATCTAATTTTTTGTCAAAGACTCCTGATAACTTGGGTTTGGGTATCCCAATAGACTTCTACTCACTATTGTCACAGTGTAGTATCACTTTACTTGGCTATAGCTGATCGCCACAAACTTGTCAGGTTGGCGTGAGCCCTCTTCTCATCACAATATTATATAATTAGAGGTTTGTCTGAGCCGGACCGTTGTCTTATAAGACCTGCCCTCAAATAGTAAATTAACTCACTACCCATACAAAGTTGACTTTCTTAGGGTCAACCCATGAATTGCTTCATGTCCCCCATATAATATTAAACAACCCTTGCACAAGCTGAGTGCGACAGGCTTTACCTATCTCGCTTCCGCGTGTAAAGTTATCTTTCACTGTTAAGTTAGTGTTTCGTTGTCTATTGTGTCCCCTGACCCGAAGTTATATCCCTTTGTTCTAAAAAAAATGTATGTGCTTTACATGTGTGTTTTCCTGGTTGTTTGCGTGTTTGAATCTGACTACTAATATAATTTAACTCCTAACATGTGTGTCTGTCTATAAATATGTATGCAAGTTAGTTTTCAAGTGCCATAATTCGGTTAAGTGTGGCCACAAACAAGTGTGTAACACTAATTCGTGACTACGTTTCCGTCATATGAGACTTAAAATACTCTATCTAAGTTTTACTCTAAACTACACACAATACATTTAAGACAGCACATTACCACATTGAAAACAAACGCTCGACGCAGACAAATAATACAAAGTCGCGCCAAGCGGCAGAAAACATCCGCTGGCTGCCTTCACTCTCCACTGTATATCTACCATTTTCTCTCACTTTCACACTTCTGTCACACATCTTTTATTCTCACACTTCTGTCACACATCTTTTACCCTCACAATTATTTAAAAACCTTGAAGTGACACTGTACAAGTTTAGCTCAGTTTGAAAAGAGTTGAGGTTCATGACTGTGCTTAAGTTACTGCACGAGTCATGTATTTACAAAGTATTTACATGGATGAAACAGGGTTGATAGATTATACCCTGATATTATTAAACACTATATTCTATATAAATACTAATATTAATTCTCTAACTATCTATATTATATTTTGTTGTACAAAATTAATCTAATCTAAGGGAAGTAATCTAACTATCTAAAAAAATGAAATGGTGTGAAATGAGTTATGTATCTTTATGAGATGGGTAATGTAAAATGTAAGAAAAATTCTAAATAATGTTTTTAATGTTTAAATGAAAAAATATAATGGATAATGGATATTTTTAACTACATGGTATAAATGATGTATGTTTCTCAGCATAATCATTTTATCCTATAAAATATAACCTAATGTTAGTCCTAAATGATAAGGTTGTTAACGTGTTCATAAAGATGGAATGAAATAAAATGAAATTACATGACTACATGGTGTTGTTCCTATTTAAGCTTCTTTATCCTAATCTTTAATTAGCTGTTATTAAGTTTAAATAGTATCCTAATCTATATTTAAGCTAAGTAAGTGGGTAAATTAATGATTTATCTAACCTAAAAAAAAATCTCTTATATTGCTTAAATCTAATCTAACTCTATATTAAAGTAACTAACCTAACTATAATTTATCACTATCTTAAAATCGTTATATTACATATCACAATAAGTATATATACATGATGTTATTTTCCCTCAGGTTAGTGGTTGCCATAACGTATAGAAATTACTTTCGTTGGCATAGTTTATATATACACACTTATACTGGGTATGCTATCTACACTACACAGTCATACTTGTGTCCTATGGGTATTCTTACACTCGTTGAGTCCGCTGGTGTCGTAGACAAGTATCTTCGTGTCTGTTATTTCACAATGTTCTGACACTGTTCTGATATGAGTAACACAGGTGATTCACCGGAGCACAAATGGAGCATAGTAATTAACGAGCTGTCTATGTACACACGGTGATTTCACTGTTCTTGGCGCACAGTTGTCATTCAGCTGTCTACGGACACATGGTAGTTCACTGTTCTTAGCACATAGTTCTGATCCTGATGTCTATGTACACATTAGTATAATCTACACAGGATCCGTTAAATGTATAGTAAATGAACATTTCTTAACCTACCTATTCGTGTTGAATATCAGGTATTTCTACCTCAGATGGTCGACTAAGGGTATCAGCAAGGATGTTGTCCCTACCCTTAATATGCTCTATACTAAAAGTATAATTCTGTAATATTAACGACCACCTATAGATGCGGTCATTCTTATGTACCCCACTTTGTATGACCGTGATCGGGGAGTTGTCAGTCTGGACCACAAAGTGATTACCCGCCAGAAATCGATGCAACTTCCTCACCGAATAGATGACGCTTAGGGCTTCCAACTCTGATATGGAATATCTGGACTCAGCCGGTGTGATCTTGCGGCTCACGTAGCAAATCGGATGGAAGATGCCATCATGAAACTGGCCTAGTACTGCAGCGATGGAAATCCTGCTGGCATCTGTCCTAAGATAATAAACGAGCCTCGGATTAGGCAAGCGGAGGATTGGTACATTGCTAAATAGCATTTTCAATTTTGACAATGCAGAAATTAATAATGCATCTTTGACATCCAATTTCACTGATGCTTTTAAAACATTTGAAAATACACTTGTAATTTCAGCTAAGTTCGGTATGAACTTGCTATAATAATTTACTAAGCCCAAAAGACTCCTGACCTGCTTCTTTGTTGTAGGCATGGTCAGGTTCATAATTTTGGTAATAATTCTATTGTCAGTTTTAAGTTGTCCTTGTGAAATGACATGACCCAAAAAATCAATTTCTTGTAGGCCCAATTCGACTTTGCTCGGTTTGACCGTGAGGCCGAAGAGTCGCAACCTATCGAAGAAATGTCTTAGTTTCAGTAAGTGTGTTGTCCAGTCCTCTGTATGGACACAAATATCATCTATATAGGTCACCGTATTCGTCACTCCATGTAGCAAATCTCTAGTTAAGCGTACGAAAGTGGCAGGAGCATTACGAAGTCCGAAAGGAAGAAATCGCCACTCGTAAAGACCTAGAGGTGTTGAGAAAGCAGTAAGATGGATAGATTGAGTCTGCATAGGGACCTGCCAATATCCCTTAGTAAGGTCTAATTTAGAAAAGATTTTGGAGGTGGACATGTCAAGAATAAGATCTTCGCAGGAAGGAATTGGTTCTGCGTCGATCTTTGTGACATTGTTGAGTTTTCTATAGTCCACACAAAGACGAATGGTAGAGTCTTTTTTCTTGACTAGGACGATTGGATAGGAGTACTCAGATGTAGATTTTTGAATAATTCCACTCGCTTCTAAATTAAGAATTTCCTTATTTAGATTTTCCCTATAGCTAAGTGGGATAGAGTACGGCCTGCATTTGATAGGCTTCGAGTCCGAAAGAAGGATGGAGTGCTCGATTCTGTCCGTCCTACCTGGAATGTCGGAAAATATGTCCTTATATTCAGTCACTAATTCTATTATCTGTCGTCGTTGTTCTCCTGTCAGTCCTGTTTCTAATCGTATACAATCTAATGTAGCAGTCTTGTCTACAATTGGAAAGGGTAGTTCCATCCCGTCGTCGTCTACCTGATTCAGTACGGTTGTGGTGCTAAGTGCGTTTTCTGTAATCTCACTAAGTGTATGCATATCGTCGGATTTGCCAGTCTCGCTAACTAGTGTAGTTGCGTTGTGTACGTCTGTCGTCTCATCCATAGGTGTGGGTGCATTGTGTTCGTCTGGCTCTAATTTTGTCTCTTGTCGTGAAAAGTAGGGTTTCAACATGTTGATATGAAATATCTTTAAGTGTCCGTTTATCGATATTTCATAGTCGACATCCAAAATTTTTCGTACCACTTTGAATAGCCCTTGCCATGAGGTCAATAATAGATTTCGTTTGTCTGGAAGTAGCACCATTACGTCTTGATCAGTTTCACGTATTATGGGTCTAGCACTTTTCTTAGGACTGTGATGTTTGAGGATATCTGAACTGTTCACTGGAGTGAATCCATTCTTCTCCTCCCAGATAGATATTTCTTCATCTGTGCAGTGCCTTAGCTGGGGTAGACACCCAAGAATTAAATCAGTACAAGGGTTGTCTAGTATTGCACACGTAAAGGTACCAGAAAGGAACGGGGTGTTTATACGGGCTCTTGCCAGAGGATAGGTTTCTATATTACCAGAAAAAGTCCGGCATTTTACAGAGTCACCAGTATAATCCTTTGGATTAACAAGTTCCTTTTTCACACCAATAATAGAGCTCCCACTGTCAAGCAAACATCGGCATGGCTTATCATTGACCATTGCAGAGTGAAACAATAGATTGCCTCTGGAGGCTACAGCTGCATTTGCATTCTCCAAGGAGGATGTTACAATATGCCCACATGTAAGTTTGCCGTCTGCATGAAATTGGTGACATCGCTCACAATTGTCAAAGCTTAATACATCGTTCACACAACAAACATCTTCAGATTGATTAAAAGGTAATACATTCTCGACATCACACTCAGTCTCACTACCACTATCAGAAGATGTATCAATCAAAATAGCATTGTTGGCCTTCATTCTTTGGCGGCCTAGGCACTTATTAGAATAGTGACCGTAGCTAGAACAGAAGAAGCATTTGACTGCACGCCTGTATGAAGTTCTTTTGATTTGTTGCTTCTTAATGACCGTCTCCAGATGTGCTGGATAGTTTGGTGATTTATCACACATAGAATAAGTATCATGAAAAAGTTGACAATAGACACATTTCGATACTTTCTTATCTTTCTTGTCGACACTATGAAATGGTTTTCTATTACTCTGATAGTTTTTAGGTTGGTCCTTTACAAAAGAAACTATTTCAGAGTCACTATTTGATGTCTTAAAAATATCTCTGTTTGAAGAAAAATATGCCGAGCCTTTCTTTTCAAACTGTTCTATGGTCTCAATGTCTGACTGCTGCAAGAATTTAGCGAAAAGAAATGGTATTGTGGATATGACTTTATCCATGGCTATTAAGTTTTTAAGTTTATCAAAATCCTTTCCTATTTTTGATGCACTAAGCCATCTATTTAGTACACTTTGGACATTTGAGACATAATCAATAAAGGTCTCGGTTGGCTTAGGTTTTAAATTGGAAAACTGTACTTGATACCCAGGGGCATCAAGTAAGAAATGTTGCATTATCCTATCATGGATGTACTGATAGTTAGATCTAAGGTCAGTTGGTATTGATTCTATTACTTTAAGGGGCTCACCACTCAGGTTTTTCATATAAATCATAGCCCACATATCGATTGGTACTTGGTGGTATTTTAGTTGATATTCGACATTTTCTGTCCAGGCTGATATAGAATCTTCTTTACAGAACGGCTTGATAATGTTTTTGTACTTATTAAATTTATTTTCTTCTTTTTGACTTTTTAGTTTTGTAGCGGAGATCTCTAAGTGTGAATCTACATCCATACCTTTCATCTTTAACTGTGTCTCTGATTCTACCTGTATTTGTTTTTCTTTTACTCTTGCCATTTCATCTATTTCTTTTTGTTTTAATTCCACTTCTTTTTGTTTAATTTCTAATTCCTTCTGTTTAATTTCCTTATTTTAATCTAATTGCTTTTGTTTCATTTCTTTATCTTGTTCTAATTGCCTTTGTTTAATCTCTTTATCTTGTTCTAACTGCTTCAGTTTAGTTTCTTCCGCTAGTTGTGCCTCTTTATGTTTTATTTCTAATTCCTTTTGTTTTGTTATCTCAGCTAGTTCTACAATCTCCTTTTGATGTTGTCTTTCTCGTGCACGTTCATCTTTCTCAGCATCTTTTGCTTCCTTAAATTTTTGATCAGCATATTGCTCTAATTCCTTTCCTGTGTATTCTAGTTCCTTGCCTGCTTTTATGAAATCAGCTAAAGTTGCCATGTTGTTTGGTAATTAGCTAGATTTGATAGGCCCTAAAATATTTACTCACTTATTTATATTAGATACGTTAGGTTTTTAAGTTTCTGAGCACACAAAAAAAATTGTACTCTTAGTTTATAACTTGAAATACAGATCACCAAAAATTATGCTAATACATCACACGCTGAAAAAGAGATGCATTATTAATCATATTGCATGCAAAATCATTTGGGTATACTCATCTTAATTTTCCAGATCAATCATGTACACTCGTTTGGCACCTCAGGTCTATTAGTCTGGCAATACCACACACAGCTTGCATAATGCTTATCACCAGCTGTTGTTCACCCTGGTTATCAAGAGCATCAACAATTAACCACTTGCATACGATATATAATTTTAGACAATTATACAATTAAATGCCCCAGGACAAAAAAAATGTGGTTTAAATAATATTAAATGTCACTGTCCTGTCTTCGTTCTAACGTATTTATGCCTTCCCTATCTCTATCTGTTTAATCTATGGAAGTGCTGTGCAGACTGCGTCTCATTTGCATCGCAGAAGTAGTGCCATCGCGACGGTAACAAATAGAAAAAATATGAAAATAATTAAATAAATGCTTTGAAATAATATAAAAGTAATAATAATGTTTAAATAAGTAAATATATTGAATAAGTAACTATTATAAACAAATAATGTTTGATATAAGTCAACGATTCAGGCGAGCAGCCGCTTTGCGATTTGTTAACAATCAGACGCTGCCTGCAACTGGCGTAACGCAGCTGTTTGTCAGTCACGATACGTCAGAGGCGCAGTGCTATTTTTAGCTTGGAAAAATCGATAATTTTCTCGGCTCATTTCTGTGTATCGCTCCGCCGTGAATCATATTTGACAAATAATCGTAAATAAATAAGTAATTATAGAAATAAATGATACAAAACTATAATAATAATAATACTTACAAATGAGAAGAAAACATCTTCATAAGCATAAAATAAGTAAATAAGCACAAATAAATGTAAATTGGTCACGATGGACACAGCTCGCACCTTGCTCTGTCTGCACACGCCATTGTCACTAACACAAATTAAACCTGTGATTATCTAGCCGTTATTCTATTTTAGAGCCGTGGGTGAGTGTTTTGGCTTGAACAATTGTCCAAGCCACACTTCTGACACCACTTTATCCTAGCCTGTCAGCAACCGTTGTCACAGGCATTCTAGGATACTTCTCTCGCACCACACAAAAGACTTGCTAGTCGTACGAGAGGAATTGGGTACACATTTTATTGCCACTGGCTCTTTGTATCACATCAATGTACAACAAACAGTCGCTAACAAATCACACAAGAATAAATGCACAGAACATCCTATCACTAGTCATTTCCTAACCCTAACGCTAATCTATCTACTCGGCTAACGAAACAAGCATCGCTAAGCGATGTTATCACTCTGAAGTCTGTGTCCCGTCTGATTCTACTCCGCGTGCTGTTTACACAGTACGCGGAAGGACTCAGGGCGCACTACGGCTTTTTGCGTGCGGCCTCATTTAGCACGCTCGAGTAGTGGCCTCTCTTGAGTTACACTCTAGTTTCACGTTGCCGTGATCATGCCGTGACCAGAGTGCTAACTCTCTGGTTGACACCTCCGTGTCTCCTGAGAGAACTATCTAATAGTTCCCCTTCCTATCACCTACCCTGCCCTCAAGTAGGGGCACTGAGTTACCTCTAATCTACTGGAGGTAGACCACTCATTCAGGGTGGTCTTCCTCCTCTATACTTGAGTCTTTGACAATTGAAAGGCTCCAATTGCCTTGATACTTTTTCTCATATATATTATATCTCATATTATATCTCATATAGATATTTTTTCATAAGAGATGATAAGAGATTTTTTCTCAGAGGAAAGGCAAGACGGACATATAATCAGATTGCTACTGGAACTATTAGTGTTGGAACTCTTCGCTGGTTGCTGAGGATGGAGACGGAGCGCTTATGGGAATGTCCCGAATGCTGTGATGTCGGTTCCTAGATCAATCAATCAATCAATCAATCATAAGAGATGTTGAATGAAAGAATGTATGAGAGGAAATAGAAAAGAAGGGCAGAATGTCAGACGGGCCTGCGTGCCCAATTCTAAACCCTTTGAAAATAACCATTTTCGTTCGTTCGTACGTTTGTTCGTTCGTTCGTTCCTTTGTTCTCTATAGCAGTAATGTCCTGGTGAAATCGTTCATCATGCTCATCACCGATAACTCCACAGTTTGACGTAAATAAATCCAGATAAGAATCCAGAAAATGAACTTTTAAAGGTGTGTTGCAGCCAAGACTCTTATCCTTGAGGAGGAGATTTTCTACAATTTCATTGTAATTATCATTATCAGATCTGTTGTTTCCAAGAAAATTGTCCACCACTGACTTAAATGCTAGTCATGCTGCTTTTTGCCTTCCCATGCAACGCGCAAGGAAACTCGTCATCATGAAGAAGTTTTCGAATTTGTGGACCAACAAATAATCCCTTTCTTATTTTAACTTCACTTAGTCTTGGACATTTTCTGATGAGATATTTGAAAGATTCATGTGTTGTCTCAATTGCCGTGACATCGTTTTCATGAGACTCAGCTTAATGTGCAAGGGTGGCAACACAATCTTGCTGGTGTCGACAAAATTGGGTTCTCAGCGTTCTTACTGCCAGGCCGCAATGACTGCCTGATTGGCCATTGTCTTCTGATGTAATGGTCAATTCGTGCACAGTTGTCCCACTCACAGGTAAAGAACAGTACTTGGTGTATCCACTCCGTAGTCCAAGAAAAAGAGCGACAACTTTTAAGTCACCGCAACCGTTGCGTCATATATATATAAATTGACCGTAATTAAATAAACTGTTAGAATATATTTTCAAAACTAGAGTCAATCAACATTGTGTAATGTCATTTTCGTTTTTAGCAAACCAAAATTATTAGTTAAAATCAAATATTTTCACATCCTGTACATTTTAGCTGTTGACTAGTGTAATCAGACTACAACTGGTACCATTAGTATCGGGGCTCTTTTCACTGGCTGTTTAAGATTATGGCAGAACACGTATGGGAATGTCCCGGGTTCTACGATATCTGTTATTGACTCATCTCAACAGCTGACCTGAAGAAAAACGCTTCTGTATGTTATGACACAATGAAAAATAGTTAACAGATTCAGTGCCAAACAAAACTTAGGTTTGGGCCTAACAAAAATGGATGGCTGAATGTGGGAACTAGGAGTGTGACACAATTATGACTTAAAAGTTGTTAATATGGTAGCATACATGTTGTAAGTATTATACATCAAATTAAAGGGGGTTGCAAAAGAAAGCTACTGTATATAAGACCGTGGTAGATACGGAAGTCTCGTAATTGTTCTTAACATAACTTGGCAATCTCCCCAGAATTTATTGCTGGCTGTGGGGTTACAACACTTTCTCTCTGTAATCCCGTTTATCACGCAGAGTCTCGCAGCGGAGCGAGAACTGAGGTGGTTCGACCCCCGCTCGTGACTTGCGGATACTGAGCCGGCCGCTCAGAAAGCAATGGCAAACTACTGAGCGTAATCTTGCCAAGAGATCAACAGACAGCTGAAAGATGCTGCTGTTGACAGCTAAGTCCTGTAAAAGGATACGCAAAAAAAAAAAAAAAAAAAAAAAAGTTTGTCATTGCTTTCTGAACGGCCGACGCCTCTATCATTGAATTCAAGGGCAATAGGTTTCTTTCCAAATCTCCCGAGGCTGATTTCGAAGCCGCGACTCGATAAACGGGCGATTATTACACTGCGAATCAAGTTAGCCTCTAAGCCATATTGCTGGTTATATTAAACATGTATCAATTGTTTTCATATTGCAGGATGTCACTGTGACGCTGACGAAAGAAATAACACAACCCAACAAGCAGAAATACGCTTATAATGCACACATAACGGGTGAGTGTTCAATAACAGTTCCGAAACCGTTTATGACATTTTTCGTTTCCTTGTATGTGTTTATATGTGGGTCAGCATGACCGGAAGGATAAGAGCGCTCGCACTTAAACATCCGGTGTGCTGATGGTGAGCCAGCAGGTTTAACCCCTACACCGGACAGCTGGACTTAAATGTTGTCATCTCGTCCTTGACTTGGGGACGTAAATTACAAGTATCTCAGATGTCAGAGTGGGTTCGCCTGAAGACGAGGGACACTAGTAATAGGGAAAGCTAATCCAGACGCAAATATCAGCCCAGTATACTGGAAGTAGTAGCACGTGTACTGACTACGCTTGAGTTCAAAGCGAGCGAATGCAAAGAAAAAAACAAGAACGATTTCACTCGACTAGGTCGATCCAGCAGCTGCAGTGGTCAGGAAAATTAGCCCTACTTTCAGCGTAGGTTTGAACTCCGGGATTTTAATTATAATGGCAGCAAGTGTTTGTATTTAACTGATTCAGTGGCAAACAAAACGTAGGTCTGGACCAAATATGGTACACAATCAAATGAATAAGTATGTATAAACTGCCATTCACTGAGCATTAAAACTGCGGAAGATGCCACAAAACAAATAAAACAATGACTCTAGAATGGTGATATATCGTCCATCTGTCCAAATGGGAGGTCACATGTGGCAATATAGTATCCTTTAACATTGAATCAGCTAATAATATGTTCATGATGTAGTCAACACTTTCGCAATGTTTGTGTGTCTTTTGTAATATTTTAATTATACATTTATCGCTACAGGTTTCACATAAAAATGTCCCCGTCGCCTCTGGATGCATCTGTAGATATTAATGTACATCCCAGCCGGACATTTGAAGAAAAGTTACTTACCATTCTCAACGATCCGTCTACACCAGAATCACACCCATTGCAGGATCTGATAAGGGGCAATAATGAAGAAATGTTACACCTGCGGCAGGAAAATTATAATTTAACACATGACTATAACTCTCTTAGCCACGATTTAAGCCAATCCGAAAAACATTGTGAAGAGTTAACATCCCAGTTAACACAATTGGAGCCTGCTAATGCTAGAGATAATCCACAGCAAATTAGTTATTTTTATCGGAAACTGATAAAAGAAGTGAAGGCCACAGAAAAGAAAACGCAAGAAGATGCGATCAAACGGGTGAACACAAAAATCAGGGTACAGGAAAAACAATTCCAAGAGGTGAGTATAAGACAATTGTACATTTGATTATGTGGTTGTATCTTGAGCATAGCCTACGATGGGTAGCGTTGTGATTATCTGTTGTGATAATTTTATGTGTCCAGTGTGTGCCGCGTGGTTACACACCCGCTTCACACGCGTGATCCGGGACTGTTTCCGGATCCGGTCAGGGATATGCACTACTGACGAGCTCAAATGAGGGCGAAACTCGAGTATAGTGCTTCCATATTGACGTGGATAGGCCTTAGGTTCATACCAGAATGCGATCGGCGTTGCCAGTAGTGGGTTGTGCTCAATATTTAAATTGTACATTTGTTTACAGTGAATGTTAATCCACAGAGATCAGGTCATTGCAAACATTGGTCATATATGTAAACATATGAAATATTTACATCTCTCTATACATACTGGACATAGAAATGTCTGTCCACATGTAAAACACGGACATTTCTGTATACAATTGAAACATGGACTCACTGTATACACATAAACATACACATCTCTGTATACATGAAACATAGACATGTTTGTACATATGTGAAACATGGCCATCTCTGTTTACATGTGAAACATAGACATCTCTGTATACATGTGAAATATGGGCATCTCTGTATACATGTGAAACATGGACATCTCTGCAAACTCCAAGAGATGAGTATAGGATAATTTTACAATTGTTCACAGTTAATCCACAGAGATCAGGCTATTTCAAACAATGGTCATATACAAGTGAACCAAGTATAGTATAGTGAAGCAAGCGGTATACAAGTGAACAGTAGACATCGATTTATACATGCTGGACATAGACATTTCTGTCCACATGTAAAAACATGGATATTTCTGTGTACAATTAAAACATGGATATCTCTGTATGCATGTGTAACATAGACTTTACTGTATAGATGTGAAACATGGTCATCTCTGTTAGACATCTCTGTTTACATGTAAAACATTGACATTTCTGTATACATTTGAAACATGGACATCTCTGTATACTTGTGAAACATGAACATCTCTTTATACATGCGAGACATGAATATCTCTGTATATATGTGAAACATAGACATCTCTTTATGTGAAACATAGACGCGAGTGTCGATTTTCAGAGGTAGCAGTGCTTGAGTGACATATTAGCATGTGAAACATAGACATCTCTGTATACACGTGAAACATAGATATCTCCGATAACAGGTGAAGCAGACATCTCTAGATACATGTGTAACATAGACATCTCTGTATACATGTGAAACATGGACTCTCTGTATACGCATATAACATGGACATCGTTTTAATGAAGTATGGACTGTATGCATGTGAGACATGAACACCTCTTTATATACGATTGACATGAATATCTCTGTATACACGTGACACCTGGATATCTCTGTATACATATGAAATATAGACATCTCTGTATGCATGTGAAACATGAACACCTCTTTATACACGATAGACACGACTATTTCTGTTTACATGTGATATCTCTGTAAACATTGAAACATAGACATCTCTGTATTTATATGAAATATCTCTTTATTTACGACAATTTAATACAATCAGAGAAAAGAAATTAAGATTGAAAATTCCACTCAGTACATTCGATGTCTGATAATTCTATGAATAATCCACAGAAATCAACCGATTATGAGAAACAAGAGTTGAACAGAGACTCAAAACCCTCAGAAAATAAATTCCAACATGTGGTAGAACGGTCGAACACAAAAGTCACAGAACCGAAGAAAAAACTCCAAAAGGTGATTATAAGACAATTATGCAGTTGTTTACAGTGAATGTTGTTTGTCTACAGAGATCAGGCCATTGCAGGCAATGATCATTTATGTATACATGTGAAATGTAGACATCTCTTTATATACCTTGGACATAGATATTTATGTCCACATGTGAAACATGGACGTCTCTGTATACAGGTGAAACATAGACATATATGTACATAAGTGAAACATGGTCATCACTGTTAGACATCTCTTTATACACGTGAAGCATATACATCTCTATATACATGTGAAGCATATACATCTCTGTGTATATGTGAAACATGAACATCGCTTTATACATACGAGACATGAATGTCTCAGTGTCAATGTAAAACATATACATAACCGAATGTTATGGCGAGCTTGTGCAGAAGAGTGAACGTTTGTATATAAATACCTTATTGTATATATTTACGTTGCACTGAAATGTTGTTCATTCCGACATTTATGTATTGCGTCGGAATGACTTTCGCGTAGCGAACGAATCCACATAGGATTAGCAAAGCCCACTGCCATTTAATTAAAGAGTCCGGATTGGACCGAGTTGTGAGCCTACCTTTGAGTGCGCTTATTGTATGCGAAACCGGCTTTCTGGCCTAGAGGTTAGCGACTTTTCTCCGTAATATCGTATAACGTGACGACGGTGAGAATTAGCAGTGGTTCGAATCGCGTCGGTAACTTACGGGATATGTGAGCCGGCCGCTCAGAAAGCAATGGCAAACTACTGAGCGTAATCTTGCCAAGAAATCAACAATCAGCTGAAAGATGCTGATGTTGACAGCGATGTCCTGTAAAGGATATGCAAAACATTTTATTGTATGCGAGAGTGAGGGTAATCTGTCCTGGACCAGCTGTTGAAGTAGTTAGTATCAGCGAGTCCATGACACATGTGAAACATAGACATCTCTGTATACAGGTGAAACATAGACATATTTGTATAGATGTGAAACATGGTCATCTCTATTAGACATCTCTTTATACACGTACAGCATAAACATCTCTGTGTACATGTGAAACGTGAACATCTCTTTATATATGCGATACATGAATATCTCTGCGTGAATTTGAAACATGGACATCTTTGATAACATGTGAAGTATAGACATCTCTATATACACGTGAACCATAGACATCTCTGTAAGTTCATGCAAAATAGACATAGGAATATCTGTCTACATGTGAAAAATCATCATCTCTGTATACTTGCGAAGCATTTAATGCTTTATGCGAGTGAGGCATGGACATTTTATGGGAAACATGGACATCTTTTTGTGTGAAGCATGGACAGCTCTATTTGCATGTGAAACATGGACATGTCTGTAAACATCGTAACCATAAACATTTACTTATACATGTGAAATATAGTAATCTCTATTAGACATCTTTTTATATACGTTAAACATAGACATCTCTGTACACATGTGCTTGCTTGATTGTGTTCGATGGCTGTGAACTCCAGCGCGAAGTCCTGTATGACGGATGAAGACATCCTGTTGCCAAACATCAGTGTGATTTCACACAGGACCTGAGGTTTGCGTGAGTATCCGTTGCCCCTTGTCTGGCTTATTGGAGAAATCAACGATCCTACTGACGTTAGCCAGGACACAGAAGGGACCTGCTTCCCAGAACGCGCGAAGAGGGCGTGTCAGTGGGTCTTGGCCAGTATAGAACCCGACCTAGGTGCCTTGAAAACACCTCTGCGCCCCTGCACACAAATCAAAATCAAATCAAATCAACTTTATTAGGGTCACAAATTGGGCGCGCAGGCCCGTCTTACATTCGGCTCTTCCAATCACTCGTCTTTCGTTCATCAAGAGCATTATACATTTACATAGGAAGAAAAATAAACATTGTGAAATGAATGTTGTAAACATAAACAAGGCTAATTACCATGTTATGAAGCCCATCTCCCACCTATCCATACATCACCCCACCCACACAACACCCCCACCTACCCACACACACACGCATCAAGGGACACATACACACCCCCACCTACCGACACACACGCACACCAAGGGACACATACATACCCCACCAACCGACCCATCCCCCTCCCGCACATCCCCCACCCACACACACTGCCCTCACCTGATCCCCCAACCAAAACACACTCGCCACCCACAAACATTCCCCCACCAACCCACACACCCCACGCCCATCCACATCCTACCCCACACATCCTCTCCCAACCCACAACTCAAACCACCCATCCCCCAGCCACATCTCCATCGACAACATATTCCCCACCCACACACACAATCCCCCACCAACCCACACATCGCACATCCACTCACACATCCCCAAACTATACACACACATCCCCACTAACTGACATGTCCCTACCCCCACCCCCCCCCCACACACATCTCCCTAACCACCCATACATCCCCAATTCACTCACACACACCCCACCACCCACACATGCCTTAACCTAATCCCCCACCACACAATCCCCCACCCGCACATCACATACACCCCCTACCACGCACTATTCCCAACCCACGCACCACACACACACATATCCTTTACCAACACATCCCCACTTACACACCACACACACATATCCCCCACCCAGATACCACACAATATTCCCACCCACACCCACACAGATACCCTTACCCATCCACCCCACATACCCCCACTCACACACCACAAAAATCCCCCACCCACACAGACATACCTCACCCACACAATATCACCACCCAACACACCACACACCTCTCCCCACCCACACACGCATTCCCTACCCGTCCACCAACACACACTCACTCACGCATACATCCTCCACTACGCAACCACACACCCCCACCCACCCCTAACCAAACATCTCTCGATCACAATACCCCTACCCCCACACACATCCTCCACCCACTCACACATCCCACCCCGACGAATACAACTCCCTCACCCACCTACACATCCCTAAGCCACTCACACACCCCCACCCACACATTCCCCACCCACACACACACATCTCTCACCCACACTCCCCCACATACTTCCCCACAACCACCACAATTCCCTGCTCACCCACACATATACCCCACCCATACGCACATTCCCTGCACCCATCACACACATCCCCCACACCACACACTATCCTCCACCCATACCACCACAAACATACCCTCCACCCACACATCATTCACACACCCCCCACCAACACACCGCACACATATCTCAAACCCACTCACCATACACTTCTCCCCACACGCCCTTCCATCCCAAATCCACCCAGCACAATCCCCTACCCACACAACCCCGCCTCCCACACATACTTCCTCAAACCATCCACACATCTCCACCCACATAAACACACATCCCCTGCATCCGTCCCATACACATATCCTCCACCCATACACACATCCCCCACACCCATTCCAAATAGTGATGCTCTCTCTCTCTCTCTCTCTCTCTCTCTCTCTCTCTCTCTCTCTCACACACACACACACACACACACACATTCACTCTCACACATTCACTCTTCCGCTCATTCATTCACTCTCACGCTCACTCATTCACTCTCCCGCTCACTCCTTCACTTTCCCGTTCACTCATTCACTCTCCCGCTCACTCATTCACTCTCACGCTCACTCGTTCTGTCTCTCATTCACACTCACTGACTCACTCACTCAAACTACAGTAATGAACATGAGTTTATATTATGCATGATAAAATCAAATGGTATTTAACTGATATTATGACAGATGAGAATACACAAACATATGGATTCGCGTGTTACATGACATGCATCTGCTCAGCTCTCTCTCTCTCTCTCTCTCTCTCTCTCTCTCTCTCTCTCTCTTTCTCTCTCTCTCTGTATTCTTTCATATACACACACTCACACGCATGCGCGCGCTCACACACACACACACACACTAACACATCAACTCTCCCACTGTCTCACTCTCTAACACACAATCCTTCACACACACATACACTCACTCTCTCAATCACACTCTCTCACACATACACATACACATGAACGCATGCACATGAATGCATGCACGCACGCATACACTCCCTCACTCACTGTCACACATACACGTACGAATGCATGCACTGACACATTCCCCCACCATTTCTCGCTCAATCACTCTCTCCACACACACACGCATGCACGTGCGCACACACGCATTCACTCTCTCCCTCTCACTGACACCCACTTTCTCTCTCTCTCTCTCTCTGTCTCTCTCTCTCTCTCTCTCTCTCTCTCTCTCTCTCTCTCTCGCTCCCACACGCACACACATATATAGTGAACAATTATAGTTAAACAATTATAATGAACAATTATACTGAACAATTATACCAGTAAATGAATTATGGTGGCATATAGTCGGTATGGATTAAGTATTGAAAGAGTTTTCGGTTAAATGTGTAGGGACTCATTGGAGTTTTCAGATCTGGAGGCAGATCATTCCATAAGTGAGCACCAGAATAGGCGAAACATGTTTTGTATAGGTCCAATCTAGGCTTTGAGACATGTAACAAATTTAGGCGCTTGCTGTTCATTGCATTAGATTGAATCAGCGGCAGAAGATACTCTGGTGTATTTTGCGATATAATTTTATATAGACATCTCTGTATACATGTGAAACACACACCTCTTTATTTTACACAATTTATTACAATCATAGAACAGAAATAAAGATATAAAATTCCAGTCAAGACATTCACAAAGTCTGCAAATTCGATGAATAATCCACAGAAATCAACCGATTATGAGAAGCAGATACAAGAGTTGAACAGAGACTCGAAACCCACAGAAAATAAATTCCAACATGATGCAGAACGGTCGAACACAAAAATCACTGAACTGAAGAAAAAACTCCAAGAGGTGATTGTAAGACAATTATGCAGTATTTTACAGTGAATGTTTTTAGTCCACACAGATCAGGCCATTGCAGGCAATGATCATATATGTATACATGTGAAACGTAGACATCACTTTATTCACTCAGGACATAGACATGTCTGTCCACATGTACAACATGGACATTTCTATATACATTTGAAACATGGACATTTCTGTAAACAAGTGACACGTTGACATCTTTGTATAGATATGAAACATGAACATCGCTTTACACATGCGAGACATACATATCTCTGCATAAATGTGAAACATTGGATATCTCTGATAACATCTATGTATGCATGTGAAACATGAATAACTCTTTATACATGCGAGACGATAATATCTCTGTATACATTTTAAACATTAACATCTCTTTATACATGCGAGACATGACTATCTCTGTATACTTGTGAAACATTGATATCTCTGTATACATGTGTAACACAGCCATCTCTTTGTGTGAAACATAGACATCTCTGTATACACGTGAAACATAGATATCTCCGATAACAGGTGAAGCAGACATCTCTAGATACATGTGAAACATAGACATCTCTGTATACATGTGAAACATGGACTCTCTGTATACGCATATAACATGGACATCGTTTTGATAAAGTATGGACTGTATGCATGTGAGACATGAACACCTCTTTATACACGATAGACATGAATATCTCTGTATACACGTGACACCTGGATATCGTTGTATACATATGAAATATAGACATCTCTGTATGCATGTGAAACATGAACACCTCTTTATACACGATAGACACGACTATTTCTGTTTACATGTGATATCTCTGTAAACATTGAAACATAGACATCTCTGTATTCATATGAAATATCTCTTTATTTACGACAATTTAATACAATCAGAGAAAAGAAATTAAGATTGCAAATTCCACTCAGTACATTCGAAGTCTGATAATTCTATGAATAATCCACAGAAATCAACCGATTATGAGAAACAAGAGTTGAACAGAGACTCGAAACCCACAGAAAATAAATTCCAACATGGGGTAGAACGGTCGAATACAAAAGTCACAGAACCGAAGAAAAAACTCCAAGAGGTGATTTTAAGACAATTATGCAGTTGTTTACAGTGAATGTTGTTTGTCTACAGAGATCAGGCCATTGCAGGCAATGATCATTTATGTATACATGTGAAATGTAGACATCTCTGTATATACTTTGGACATAGATATTTATGTCCATATGTGAAACATGGACGTCTCTGTATACATGTGAAACATAGACATATATGTACATAAGTGAAACATGGTCATCACTGTTAGACATCTCTTTATACACGTGAAGCATCTCTATATACATGTGAAGCATATACATCTCTGTGTATATGTGAAACATGAACATCGCATTATACATACGAGACATGAATATCTCAGTGTCAATGTATAACATATAATAATTATAACATATAATCTCTATTTCTCAATCTCTCAATCTCTATTGACAAGTGAAACACAGATATGTCTTAATGTTAATCGTGACTCTAAACAATTCTCTATGTAAACATGAAACATAGACATTTCCAATAACAAGTAAAGCTTAGACATCTCTGTATACATGTGAAACATAGATATCGCTATATACATGTGAAACATAGATATCGCTATATACATGTGAAACATAGACCTCTCTGTATACATGTGAAACATCTCTTTATGATAAACAATTTATTACGATCAGAAAAATAAACGAAATTAAGATTTAACAATGCAGTCAAGACATTCAAAATCTGCAAATTCGATGATTAATCCGCATAAATCAATTGCGTATGAAAAACATATAGAAGAGTTTGAACAGAGACTCGAAAGTCACAGTAAAGAAATTCCAAGATTAGGCAGAAGGGTCGAACACAAAAATCAGGGAACTGAAAACAAATCCCCAAGTGGTGAGTATAAGGCAATTATTCAATTGTTTACAGTGAATGTTAGTCCACATAAATCAGGCCATTGCAAACATTGGTCATTATATGTATACATGTGAAATATAGATATGTCGTTTACACCCTGGACATAGACATTTATGTCCACATGTAGAACATGGACATTTCTGTATAGATTTGAAACACAAACATCTCGTACACATGTGAAACATAGGCATATCAGTATACATGTGAAACATAGATATCTCTATATCATGTGAAACATTGCCATCTTTGTATGCATGTGAAACATATACATTTCTGTATACGTGTGAAGTATCTCTTTATGTTAAACAATTTATTACGATCAGAAAAATAAACGAAATTAAGATTTAATATTCCAGTCAAGTCATTCAAAGTCTGCAAATTCGATGAATAATCCACAGAAATCAACCGATTATGAGAAACAGATAGAAGAGTTGAACAGAGACTCGAAAGTCATACAAAAGAAATTCCAAGACGAGGAAGAAGGGTCGAACATAACAATGAGGGAACTGAAGACATATCCCCAAGAGGTGAGTATAAGACAATTATTCAGTTGTTTACAATGAATGTTAGTGCACAGAGAGCAGGCCATTGCAAGCATTGGTCAAATATGTGTATTTATGAAATGTAGACATCTCTTTATACACTCTGGGCAATGACATCTCTATCAACATGCAAAACGTGGACATCTCTTTATACATGTGAAACATGGACATCTCTGTATACAGGTAAAATATAGACATATTTGTACAGATGTGAAACATGGTAATCTCTATTAGACATCTCTTTATACACGTTAAACATGGACTTCCCTTTATTCACGTAAAACATAGACATCTTTGTATAGATGTGAAACATGGTCATCTCTATTAGACATCTCTTTATACACGTGAAGCATTGACATCTCTGTATACATGTGAAACATCGACATCTCTGTATACATGTGAAACATGAACATCTCTTAATACATGCGAGACATGAAAACCTATGTATACATGTGAAACATGAACATCACTTTATATATACAAGACATGAATTTCTTTGTATCGATGTGAAGCACAGACATATCTATATGCATGTGAAACACAGATATCTCTTTATGTGAAACATGGAAAGCACTGTGTACACTGAAACATAGACATCTCCGATAACAAGTGAAGCTTAGACATTACTGAATACATGTGAAACATAGGCATCTCTATATACATGTGAAACATGAACATCTCTTTATACATGCAAGATATGAACTCTCTGTATACATGTGAAACATAGACATCTGTGTATACATGCGATACATATACATCTATGTATACATGTGAAACAAAGACATCTCTATTTGCATGTGAAACATAAACATATCTGTATACATGTGAACCATAGACATCTATTTATACATACGAGACATGAATGTCTCTGTATAAATGTTAAACATAAACATCTCTTTATACACAAGAGACATGATTATCTCTGTATACATGTGAAACATAGACATCTATGTATACATGTGAAAAATAAACATATCTGTATACACGCGAGACATGAATGTCTGTGTATAATGTGAAACATGAATATCTCTGTATGCACGTGAAAGACAGACACCTCTTTATGTGAAACAGACATTTCTGTATACATGCGACATATAGACACCCCTGTATACATGTCAAACAGAGACATCTCTGTACACATATGAAACATCTCTTTGTGTGAAACAATTTAATACAGTCAGAGTAAAGAAATTAAGATTTAAAATTCCAGTCAAGACATTTGAAGGCTGCTAATTCTATGAATAATGCACAGAAATCAACCGATTATGAGAAACAGACAGAAGAGTTAAACAGAGGCTCGAAAGCCACAGAAAAGAAATTCCGAGATGAGGCAGAACGGTCGAGCACAAAAATGAGGGAACTGAAGACAAAACTCCCAGACGTGAGTATAAGATAATTTTACAGTTGTTTACAGTGAATGTTAATCCACAGAGATCAGGCCATTGCTAAAATTGGTCATATATGTATACATGTGAAACGTAGACATCTCTCTATAGACGCTTTCCAACGCATGTCTAGCAATTGATGAAGCGGGAAGTTTCCGATGTATCGGCCTCCCTAGGCTCCTATTACGTGTGTATCTTGTCAATCCAAGCAGTTGAACAGCAGATTTGCCTATCACATACCTAATTGGATTGACAAGATACTACACACAGACGAGAAATATCTCCGGTGGACCGATTCTCGATGGTCGCGGGATCTTTAGTGTCTCGCGGGGAGTATGACAGTAGTACATGATTTTATGGGTCCAGACACTCACGATGACAGATTTACACGCTCATACAGGTCCAGACACTTGGTAAAAGGCACTCAGCTGAGGGATATGGCTCATGGTCTCTAAGTCAAATCCTTCAGATGTGAGGGCCCTCACCGGGGCTTGAACCCGAGACCTCCAGCACTCGATGCCGGCACCATACCTCTAGACCACTCAGCCCCCTTGGAACATATTGTGACAACCGGAAAGATTTGCCGAAAGAAAGCTAGAAAAACACAAAGTGAGAAGAATCTTGACAGTCTTATGTCATGGCATGGATTGGAATCAACACACGAAATATCCACGACGTCCGAGATCGTAATATGTGGAGTGGCATGATCACCCACGCCATTCGGCAAGGCACTGGATGATGACTATGTCGCATTCAATTTAGTATCAATTTTTACGAGTATTTAGGAAGAAGTTTGGACTATTAACGATAGTTATTTCATCCCAAATTAAAATGATAAAAATGACATACTGCAGTGTGATATTTTAATGACAGTTAATAGCCTTTTACCTTATCATAACCCAGCGATGACCATTTAATAATCTTATGACACATTCGCAGCGTTTGACAAACAAATGAATGCATGTTTGCATTCAACACCCATTATAGTAAGTATGTGCAATTTTTTATCACTCTACACGACAGGGGTGAGTATATTTGGGTAACTTTTCATATCGACTGCACATGTCAGAATGTCATCTAAGCTATTCAAAGCACGATGGTAGACAGATAGGCAGCATCATGCAGACTGAGGTCACAACAGTATGACCTGGTCTGTATATATATATATATATTGCTGTTAGGTCTTAGTCAGATATGACTGAGCTACCGTATGACAGTAGACAGTACTATCTGCTTTCTGTCAGCGCCGAATGTTGGGAGGCGCATACCAAACCCGACACCCCACATTGTGCCAACGGCTTCGGGCGGAAGAGAGCAATTGGGAGGGTACAAGCTTTATCCTGGTGCGAGGAAATGCAACCCAAAGACAAAATAGTCATGGCAGCGCAGACCAGGCCCTAAGCCTTGGTTGGCAGCTGGTCTAGGATCGAAGCTCTGACAGGCGGACAGTTAGAGCATTGCTTTGCTGATCCGGCAGCTTCTGCAGCTTGTCTTGTTCCAGATGTAGAGGTGTTACCTACCCTCTGGAGTGAACTAGGCAGGCCGAGAGAGGGATCATGCTGCATGGGCAACACATGGTTTCTTTATTTTAGCCCAGGCTTTGTGCTATGGAGAGGCAATAACTCCATCCCTGGTCTTAACCGGTCTCGGAATCAAAGCGAGATCAGTGTGCGAATGACTATTGCATCAAGTTATGTGAGTCCATTCAAATCGCAAGTGATAAGGGACACATCAGAAGCATGTATGAAGGGATAAAGAAAGCCTGTGGTCCAATGATCAAAAGAAGTGCACCGCTGAAAACCTTGACTGGAGAAATCATCACTGATAAGAAAAAGCAGATGGATAGATGGGTCGAGCACTATTTAGAGCTTTACTCAAGTGAGACCAAGCTAGCGGATGATGCCCTCAACGCCATAGAGGCCCTGCCAACCCTTGACCACCTGGACACACTTCCCACCATAACAGAAGTTAAGTGTGCTATAAATGAACTTGCGTCTGGCAAGGCTCCAGGTAAGGATGGGATTCCAATAGAGGTAGTCAGGAGTGGGCAAGACACACTCACTCTACAGATCCACCAGCTAATAGAGCTATGCTGGCGAGAAGGACAAGTCCCACAGGATTTCAAAGATTCAAACATCATAACGCTGTACAAGAACAAGGGCGATTGGAGCGACTGTAACAACTATAGGGGTATCTCACTTCTGTGTATTGTTGGGAAAGTATTTGCCAGAATTGTTCAGCGCAGGCTTCAAGTTCTGGGAGATCAAGTCTACCCCGAATCACAGTGCGGCTTCTGTCAGAACCGGTCTACCATTGATATGATATTCTCATTGCGACAAATGCAAGAAAAATGCCGGGAACAAAATCAGCCACTGTTTATTGCCTTCATCGACCTCACAAAGGCATTCGATTTGGTCAGTCGTGAGGGTCTGTTCAAAGCACTAAAGAAGATTGGCTGCCCACCAACTCGTCTGTCCATTGTGGAATCATTCCACACAGGCATGAAGGGTATAATCAAGTTTGATGGCTCAACTTCAGAAGAGTTTGAAATCAAGAGTGGAGTTAAGCAAGGTTGTGTACTATCCCCCACCCTCTTTGGGATATACTTTTCACTTCTACTGAAATATGCCTTTCGTGATCAGGATGACGGTATATACATTTACTCACGCTCAGATGGTGGCCTCTATAATGCTCAGAGATTGAAGGTTAAGACCAAAATTAGGAGGGTACTAATCAGAGATTTGCTTATTGCGGATGATGCTGCGTTTACGACCCACTCTGAGGAAGAATTATAACATCTACTATCTGCATTATCCAATCCTTGTTCTGAATTTGGTTTAACAATTAACAAAAAGAAGACACAGATTATGTCACAAGGTGCACATGGTGTCCCATCAATCTTTATTGACGACGCCGAACTGGAAATAGTAGACCATTTTACATATCTAGGAACAGAGGTAAATAGCAAATTATCCCTCGATCAGGAAATCAACATCAGGAATGGCAAGGCAGCAACAACAATGAACATGTTAGTAAAAAGAGTCTGGGAGAACAGGAAGCTTACTGCCAAAACAGAAGTCCTCGTCTACCAAGCCTGCGTCCTTAGTACTCTTCTTTATGGCAGTGAAACCTGGACAACTTACTCACGCCAAAAGAAACGTTTAAACAGCTTTCATATGCGGTGTCTGCGAAGAATACTTGGTATTAAGTGGCAAGACAAAATCACAAATACTGAAGTATTAAAAAGATTAGGTTGTGTGACGGTGTATTCCATGCTCAGTCTTCGTAGACTTAGATGGATAGGACATGTTAGGAGGATGGATGATGGTAGAATACCAAAGGACACCTTTTTTGGTGAATTACAGACGGGTAGGAGATCTCAGGGTCGGCCTCTACTACGATACAAAGATGTGTGTAAGCGGGACATGATTGATACAGGCATTGATAATGCATATTGGGAGCACGTGGCCGCTGAACGTGTTGCATGGAGGGCAACTATCAGAAATGGAATAAAGACAAAGGAGAAAATGATTGCAGATAAAGCACATTTGCAGCAAGAATTGGCCTTACCAGCCACACTCGCCACCGCCATGGTTCGTAGCTATTAAGCCTTTTCGAAGCACAATGTACCAAACTATCGTCTGTCAAGATGGAAAGGTGCCAATGAATTATATATATATATATATATATATATATATATATATATATATATATATATATATATATATATATATATATACAAAGGGTCGTTCATTTGAAACCCGTTCTAATGTCTTTATTACAAGAGCATGAAAGAAACATGAACAGGTGTGGTAGAATTAAACAGAGCATTCATTTTGAATCAATTATGCATCATCGGTTGGACAGAAGAAGTTGCCGTAGGCATTCAGGCAGGCATCATACTTTTTAGGTAGGCGGCGAATGCCGTCTGCAAAACAAAAAATAAACAAGGATTGTGGTTCCTCACTGAACCAAGTGTTTACCTCTTTCGTTACGTCTGCATCTGTGTGAAATCGGTGCCCCTTGAGAGCTGTATTAGAGGTCCGAGCAAATGAAAATCACGTGTTGACAAATCACGACTATAGGCTGGAGTAGAATTCCCACTTCTTCGAAGGTAATGCTTCCTGCGCAATCTTTGCAATATGCGGACGAGCATTATCGTGCACCAAAACCACACCGTGAGAAAGCATTCTGCGTTGTTTATTCTTGATGGCTTTTTGCAGCTTGTCTAGTGTTTCCAAGCAGTGGGTAGAGTTGATGTTGAGAACAGGTTCTTTAAAGTCTGCCAAAAGTAGGCCTTCATGGTCAAAATATGCGCTCAGCATAACCTTACCAGCGGAAACCTGTAATTTGATTTTTTGGGCTTTTGGTAATCCAGCATGCTTCCATTGCATGCTCTCTCTTTTGCTGATCGGCTCAAAGTGGTGACACCATGATTCATCGCCTGCCACTATGCGGAAGAGAAATGCATCACCCTCCACTCTGTAACGCAGCAAGTGGTTCAAATACCATTTCACGCGTTCCTCTTTTTGGTGGTCGATCAACATCCGTGTTACCCACTGTCAACACACCTTCCGATAATGCAGTTTCTTACGAACGACCTTTTGAATTGTCCCAACTGACATATCAAATTCTTTCGTTGGAAATCGAAAAAGAGCAGCCTAACGGCGCTGCCCGGGCAAAATTTCGAGGTTTACATCTACCCAAAGTATTTCAGGATCCTGGCCGGTGCTACGGAATTCGTGCACTGAGCTGAGATTCTCCGGACTCAGACTTGAGTTAGTAGTAGAACGGAGCACTTATGGGTTATATCTCTGTGCCGTGATGTTGATCCGTCGACTAAACTAAACTAAACAACAAGTATCAGTTTTTGCCTTCTCTACATTTTTTTAAATGTTTTATATCCATTACAGGACGTTGCAGTCAACATCAGCATTTTGCAGCTGCTGTTGATGTACTAAGCAAGATTACGTTAAGTAGTTTGCCACTGCTTTCTGGGCGGCCGGCTCACATACCCCTAAGTTACTAACGCGACAAGAACCGCTATCGATTCTCGCGCAAGTTACGTTCCTCACGTGGACATATGGGATTACGGAGTAAGTCGCTAACACCTAGGCCAGGCAGACCGGCTTCTCTACATTGTAGAACGTTAAAAACATATGCTATTTGCTATACACAACTGGATTTACGGGTCTACTTACGTCTTAGAAAGACAGCCTGAATCTCCTGGTTAGTTGTTAGTTGCATATCCTTACATGGCGTATTGCAGTCAACACCCACATTTTGTTTTTGTTATTGGTGTCTTGGCAAGATCACGTTCAGTAGTTTGCCATTGCTTTCTGAACGACCGGCACACATACCATTTCGTTGAAAAATAAATAGCGCAACGTGGGTATGCGGAATCACCAATCGCCTCCGTATCCCACGTATCTCAGGGTAGAAGAGGAATTTCAGAAGCCGGGATGTATAGTTTTATCCAACATGGAGGGAAACACTATGACAAAGATTCATCTAAAAGAATACCCCCTGAAACAAGAAAAGAGCTTAAAGTACTTAGGAAGCATAATATTATAAATGGCAAGTGAGAAGACGAGTCGAAAATAGATGCAATAATACAACCAAATCATTGGACAAATGGCACCAATACTAAAGAACAAATATGTATCAATAGTTACTAAGAAAGCACTCTACAACATAATCTTCCTACCAAATTTATGCTACCAATGCCAAACCTAGACAATGACAGAAAAGGAGAAAAGAAAAATGACAACAACAGAAATGAGATTCCTGAGAAGAATATTAATGTATCAAAACGAGAGAAAATTAGAAATTGAGAAATCAGGACTAAAGTGTGGGTTATAGCAGTGCAAGATTTTTTTCAGAAGGCAGCAAGTTAAATGGCATGGCCACGTAACTAGATTACCAACTAACAGTATACCACAACAATCATTGATGTACAGACTAAATGGAAACAGAAGAAGAGGCCGACTACGTAAATGATGGGCAGAGGGAGTAGCAGAGTCCATGGGAATCTTGATACATGAAGCCCATAAACGGGCACTCTCCCGCTGTTTATGCTTCACCTAGACACAACAAGGTACAAGAGGTAGAAGATGAGATGATGAGACCGTTCTACCTCATCTTACGTTTTCTTTTCTTTGGCTTTCGACTCATGTATCTGCTTTACTTTATCGGTTGCTTGCTGTGGATTGTTCATAGCATTAGCAGCCTCCAAATTTCTTGACTGAAATTTCAAACCTTCACTTTTTTTTTTCTGATTGTATTAAATTCTTCACACAAAGATGTGTCTATGTTTCATATGTATACATAGATGTCAATTTTTCACATAAAGAGATGTTCATGTTTTATATAAAGAGATGTTCATGTTTCACATAAGGAGATGTCTTTGTTTCACATGTATACTGAGATATTAATGCCACTATCTATAAAGAGATATCTTTTGATTGAAATCAATCAATCAATCAAAATATTGTCAAGATATTCTCATGACAATCATCAGTGTCTCAATTGTGTGTTAAATGTGGGAGTTTGTTCTTATTAGTTTCAGTGATCATGTGAGGCATCATGTATGTGTCTAGATGTGAGGATGTGTGTATGCGTGTGTGTATGTGAGGGATATGTGTGGGGGTGTGGGGTGTGGGAAATGTATGTGTGGAGGGGTTGTGTGTGGGGGATGTCTATGGGTTAATGGGTGATGTGTGGATGTGTCAAGGGATGTGTAGTCGGTGGTGGATTTATGTGTGTGTGAGGGATGTGTGTGTGTATGTGTGGGGGGGGATATTTGAGAGGATAGTTGGAAGTATGTGGGTGTTGGTGGGTTGGGAGGGGGTGTGGGTAGGGAATGTGTGTTTGGGTGGGTGAATGGGTGTGTAGGAGATTGTGTGGGTTGAGAGATAAGTGTGTAATGGATGTGGGGGTGAGTGTGGGGGGGGGTGTCTGTGAATGGGATATGTCTGTATGTGTGGGAGTGTGTGAGTGTGGATGGGGTAAATGTGAGTGGGTGGAGGATGTATGTGTGGGTGGTGAGGATGTTTGTAGGTGGAGGATCTATGAGTGGGTGGGAAGATGTGTGGGCGGGGATGTGTATGGGGAATTTATGTGGGGGATGTGTGTGTGAGGGGGGAATGTGTTTATGGGTGGAGTTTTGTGCAGGAGGGGAGACGTGTAAGAGGTGGGGGAGGTGTGGGATGTGCAGGTGATTGAAGGATGTATGCGAGGACGGGGATGTGTGTTTGGCTGGGTGGTTGGGGTGTGTGTGGGTGGGAGGGTAGATGAGAGATGCATGTGTTGATGGGCGCGTGGGTGATGTGTGGGTGTGAGTGGTTGATGGATGTGTACGTGAGTGGGTGGATGTGTGTGAGAGATGTGTATATGGGTGGGGGAGGTGTGTAGTTGTGAGAAGATGTGTGTGAGTGGCGGATGTGTGTGGGTTGGTATATGTGGGTGGCGGGGTGTGTGTTTGTGGGAGGTGTGTGTTTTGGGGTGTTTATGGGTGGGGGATATGTGTGGGCAGGTGGGGAGATGTGTTTATGGGTGGGGATCTGTGTATAGGTGGGGATGTGTAGTTGAGAGGTGGTGAATATTGGGTGGGTGAGTGGGTGTAGGTTGGCTGATGTGTGTGTGGGTGGGTGGGGAAAATTGTGAGAGTGCTTGATATGTGTGTGGATAGGTGCGGGATGTGTGGGTTGGCGGGGATATGTGTGTCTGGCTTCTTCTTCTTCTTCTTCTTCTTCTTCTTCTTCTTCTTCTTCTTCTTCTTCTTCTTCTTCTTCTTCTTCTTCTTCTTCTTCTTCTTCTTCTTCTTCTTCTTCTTCTTCTTCTTCTTCTTCTTCTTCTTGTGTGTATGCTCGTGTATGCATGTGTATATCCTTTTGTGTGTATGCGAGGGAGTGTGTATTTGATAGCGAGAGGGTGTGTGTCTGTCTGTGTGTGAGTGAGAGTGAAAGAGAGTGTGATATTGAGTAAATGAAAGATGGAGAGAGTGACTTAATGGGTGAAATAGTGATTGCGAGAGAGAGAGAGAGAGAGAGAGAGAGAGAGAGAGAGAGAGAGAGAGTGAGCAAACGAGAGAGATAGACAGTGGAAGAATGGATCCGTTAATGTGTGTGTATGTGTGCGCGCATTGTTTGTGAGTGTCTATGGGTGTGTGTTGGTGAGAAGAGAGAGAGAGAGACAGAGAAAGAGAGAGAGAGAGAGAGAGAGAGAGAGAGAGAGAGATTTAAGCGCACGCATATGATGTAACATGCTATTCCATATATTTTGTGTATTCTCATGTTCATATTACCATTTTGAATGCCAATTGATGTTATAATTTATAACATGAACACATGTACATCACTGCAAAGTGGGTGAGAGAATTAGGGAGTATGAGTGAGAGAGAGAGTTAATGAGTGTGAGTGTGTGCCTGTGTAATAAAGAGAGAGAGAGAGAGAGAGAGAGAGAGAGAGAGGAAGAGAGAGAGAGAGAAAGAGAGAGAGAGAGAAAGAAAGAGAGAGAGGGGGGAGAGAGAGAGAAAGAGTTGAGTGCACGCATGTCCTGTAATATGCCATTCCATATTTTGTGTGTATTTTCATCTTTCATATTATCATTTTGTATGTATGACACTTGATTTT
>OY992885.1:96932932-96935156 GCA_963921405.1 Cepaea hortensis | reverse complement strand
CTGTTGATGAAAGAAAGATGAGTGATTGGAAGGGCCGAATGTAAGACGGGCCTGCGTGTTCAATTTGTTACCCTTTGAAAATAAAGCCTGTTTGTTTATAAAGTCTGTCTGTCTGACTCGGCCCGGCTTCGCCCAGCTCCTGATGGGGAGCATCTCATTTAATTCATAAAAGTAGTCTTATAAGTTCCCGTTCCTGTCTGTCTGTCTGTCTGTCTGTCTGTCTGTCTGTCTGTCTGTCTGTCTGTATTTCTGACCCGGCCCGGCTTCGCCCAGTCCCTGGTGGGGAGCATCTCATTTAATTCATATAAGTAGTCATATAAGCTCCCGTTCCCGTTCCCGACTATCTATCTATCTGTCTGTCTGTCTATTATTAGAAAGAGCACTTGACAAATCTTTAAATCTTCCCCCCAACAATTAACTTGGGTAAATGGAGCGGCGGCAGCAGCAGAAGCAGCAGAAGAAGAAATAGAAGGAGGAGGAAAAGGAGGAGAAGGAGGAGGAGGAGGAGATGGAGGAGGAGGGGAAAGGAGGAGGAGGAGGAGGGGGAGAGAGGAGGGGGAGAGAGGAGGGGGAGAGAGGAGGGGGAGAGAGGAGGGAGGAGGAGGGAGGGGAGGAAGAGGAGGAGGAGGGGAGGTGGAGGAGGAGGGGAGGATAAGGGGACGAGGAGAAAGGAGGAGGAGGAAGAGGAGGTGGAGGAAGGGGGAGGAGGAGGAAGGGGAAGGAGGAGGAGAAAGAGGAGGAGGGAGGGGGAGGAGGAGGAGGAGAGGGGGAGGAGGAGGTGGAGGACGGGGAGGAGGAGGAGGGGAAGGATGATGGAGGGGGAGGAGGATCGGGAGGAGGAGGCGTCGGGGGAGGAGGAGGGAGGAGGGGGAGGGAGGAGGAGGGGAGGGAGGGGAGGAGGAGGGGGTAGGAGGAGGAGGGGGAGAGAGGAGGGGGAGAGAGGAGGGGAGGAGGAGGATGGAGGGGGGAGGAGGAGAGGGAAGCGGAGGGGGAGGAGGGGGAGAAGGGGGAGAAGGGAGAGAGGAAGAGGAGGGGAGGAGGAGGGGGAGGGGAGGAGAGGGAGGGGAGGAGGGGAAGAGGAGGAGCAGGAGCAGGAAGAAGAGGAGGGGAGGAGCAGGAGGAAGAGGGGGAGGAAAATCGGGAGGAGGTGGAGGGGGAGGAGGAGGAGGGGGAGCGAGGAGGAGGAGGAAGGGAGGGGAGTTGGGAGGAGGGGGAGGGGTAATGGGAGGAGGAGGAGGGGATGGGGAGGAGGAGGGGAGGAGAAGCATGAGGAGTAGGGTGAGGAGGAGGGAGGAGGAGGGGAGGAGGAGGAGTAGGGGAGGAGGAGGAGTAGTGGAGGAGGAGGAGTAGTGGAGGAGGAGGAGGAGCAGAAGGAGTAGGGGAGGAGGAGGAGGAGGAGGAAGGGGGAGGAGGAGGAGGAGGAGGAGGATTATAATGTATATGCCTGTAGATAACTGTAGCGAAAAGGTCCACCTATTTGAGAAATATGCAACAGTTTTGCATATATAGCAAAGCTATTAGAAGTTATGTCCCCTCGCTATGTATACATTATAATGTAAATTAAAATATTAAATAATATTAAGTAAACTATCTGATTATGTGGTTTCGGGACTTGAAATTTAAATATTGAGCACAACCCACTATTGGCAACGCCGATCGCATTCTGGTATGAACCTAAGGCCTATCCACGTCAATATGGAAGCACTATACTCGAGTTCTGCCCTCATTTGAGCTCGTCAGTAGTGCATATCCCTGACAGGATCCGGAAACAGTCCCGGATCACGCGTGTGAAGCGGGTGTGTAACCACGCGGCACACACTTGACACACCAAATTATCACAACAGTACATCACAACGCTACCCATCGTAGGCTATGCTCAAGATTGCCCAATCGCCGCGACCGACGTCTGTCAATCGATGGGACCCGAACGATCAGGACTTCATCGACTTCATAAGGAAGATAAAGGAGGAATGTGATATTGGAGGAACATCCAAGCTGCTTGGTTATGCAGATGATATAGATATTATAGGGCAAAGTGAACAAAAGACATTGGAAATATTGACTCACTTAAAGGAAAAAGCCCAACAGATGGGGCTGGTTATCAACCAAGATAAGACAGAATATATGGTAATTTCAAGAGACGGAATGGCTAAAAACTCTGGCCACATACAAATAGATAATATGACCATTAAAAGAACGGAAACATACAAATACCTGGGTACAA
>OY992885.1:96760432-96927932 GCA_963921405.1 Cepaea hortensis | reverse complement strand
CGCAAGGTCAGACCATTGCAAACATTGGTCGTATATATATACACACATGAAACATGGACATCTATTTTTACACGCGGGGCATGGACATTTCTGTCTACATGTAAAACATGGACATTTGTGAATACACGTGAAACATGGACATCTCTGTATATATGTGAAACATAGATATCTGTGTATACATGCAAAACATGAATATCTACCTCCTCTCTCTCTCTCTCTCTCTATATATATATATATATATATATATATATATATATATATATATAGCGAGAGAGAGAGAGAGAGAGAGAGGGAGGGAGGGAGAGAGAGAGAGAGAGAGAGAGAGAGAGAGAGAGAGAGAGAGAGAGAGAGAGAGAGAAGTCATGCAATGAGAAAACCTGAAAATGGTACAACTACTTATAGAAAGGCCTTTGTCTCGAATACTAAAGAAACAGAGGAAGATAATATCGGGAGGACATGGACAGAGCTGCATGGGATAGCTGAGGACATTAAGGATATGCCCCAATGGAGAATACAGACTAAAGCTACTTTTGTCAAAGACAGTGATGCTTTCAACTCGCCTATATGTGATATTAGTAAAATGTTTTAAGAAGCAAATGCTTCTGTAAATAACAATGGGAAATAAAAAATGCATAAAGGTGTTGTTAGTGGCCAAGATTGCCACTATCTTGCGTTACACGGGATCCACCATTAAGGGACTCCGTTAATCACTGGCGAATAAACAAGACTACACGGGTGAACAAATAACCTGTAGAACATTTTCGTGTAGAAGGGAAAGATATCCTCTGGTGTGGGCCAATATTTCGTCTCCTTTTATTTCAGGAAAAATCAATTGTGCTACATCGAAAAATTAATGGACTGTGATTTAATAATTGGTAATTTACCTTCAGTAACTGACTATTCGCCGGTCTCTCTGGCTGAGGGGTTACAACACTTTCTCCGTAATCCCGTTTATCACGCAGAGTCTTGTAGCAGGGCGAGAGCTGGGAGCGGTTCGACCCCCGCTGGTGACTTGCGGGATAACTGAGCCGGCCGCTCAGAAAGCAATGGCAAACTACTGAGCGTAATCTTGCCAAGAAATCAACATACAGCTGAAAGATGCTGATGTTGACAGCGATGTCCTGTAAAGGATAAGCAAAACATTTTTTATGAACTGACTATTCAGATACATAAATAAATAAATAGTATGAAGATAATACCATGCCAATGCAGTTACAAGATCTATGACCAAGATACAAGAAGATGAATCACAAGTTCAATCATTAGAATAAATCAGTGCAACTATATTACCTAGAAGTGAAACTAGACAACGGTGTAGTTACTTGCAAAATCAAGACCCCTCTTTGGTAAAATACATTAAAATACGAGGCGCGTTTTTATAAGTAAGTCCCGTTTTGACCATACCGACAAACACCGATGGAAAACGGAAATATTCATATGCAGTATGTTTATGTGGTTTATTAGCTAGTTGTGTGCTATTTTTTCACTGTCGAAATCTTGTTTGATGCTGCGTGTGAGTGATTTGTAATTAATGCAAAAATAAATACTCCCGCCAGCTGCGAGGTTCGTGCTGTGATCCGTTTTTTGCTAGCAAAAAACAAAACAACAACAACAACAGTGCGGCAGAAATTCATGGCCACTGTTTTCTAGGACAAAAAGAGCGTCTTGTTTATTAATTTTTTGTGAACGTGGAAAGACAGTTGATGCCAAATTTTATTGTGACACTTTGATAAAACTTAGACGTGCCATCCAAAACAAAAGACGTGGGTTGCTGTCCTTGGAATTGTGCTTTTGCACGATAATGCTCGACCTCGCGTCGCATATGGAACAATTGTTGCAAACATGTCACTGGGAAATTGCTGACCACCCCCGATCTGGCGCCAAGTTATTACAACCTTTTGATGTACCCAAAGAAGTGACTGCCATCCCAGCGGTTTGAAACTGATGATGAACTGCAGACAGGTGTTAATGAATGGTTCAAGACACTGGCGTCAGACTTCAACGACATTGGAATTAAGAACCTGGTGCCACGATACCAAAAATGTGTTGAACTCAATGGTGACTATGTTGAAAAATAATGTAAACGAGTGGTTCACTTTTGGCTGCAATACATCATTTTTATATGCAATGGTTTTGTTTTTTTTTAAATTTTATACCGGGACTTACTTAAAAAACGCCAAAAGAAACTTAATCAGCCAAATGGCAGTGTGGCGAAAATAATTAAACACTAACCAAATTTGAGATAAAAGGTCTTTCCACTATTATGACATTGGCACTATTTATACTAATTGGACTAGACATCGACCATTTGTTTATGTGCATTTTGTTAGCCATAATAATCGGCAACCTGCAATCCATGGTGCTGCAACAAGTAAACATTCCTGCAAAATGGTTTGTTGCTCAGTTAATGCTTTTGATAATGGTTGTGCTAATTACACCAAACCTCTACTACCTGCCGAGGTGTATGCTATTATATAAGTTTATCTTCAACCTCCAATCCATATTCTGAAACTATCACATATGCCAACAGAATGGCATAAACCTCAATGTGACTACACCATCTACATGTCTTTATTTAGTACTGGTGTGATTCTAAATGCCGATGTCACCCGCTGACTAGCATGTTCTCTTCTGTTATATTATATGTTCTACAGATATTGTTGAAACCTGTTATTGAAACTGGACGAATCCTTTCCAGTCCTGTAACTATTGAACTTCGATCTTCAAGTAAATCATTCTCACACTCAGTAAGTTAGTAAGGTGAAAATTATGCAAAGTGAAACTCCATTGTATTGGATAAATGTTGAGATGCCTTCAGCAATAAGATTCAGTAAAACTGACATTGACACACCAAAAGTTAAAAAGAAACTGGACGAAATGTAAATTCACATTGATAAAATTTTCTTGTACAAATGACAAAACTGCTACTACAGGACATTTCAAACGTTTTGTCCTACATGAGCCTACATCGACGACATATGCATACATGCAAACTCTATTATCGACCATTTACAAACTTTGAGGCAAGTATTCGACAAGATTAAGACATTTGAGTTGACAATAAAACCTGCAAAAGTTTATATCGTTTTCCAGAAATTGAATTTTTTGGGTCAAAAGTTTTAAACGATTTCAAAATAAGTGATGACGAAATTGTGACCAACATATTAAACCCGAATGTCCCGAAAACAAAACAAACAAACAAATAAAGAAGAAGTCAGAAGCCGGCACTCTTCCGAATAACGGTCCCAAATGGGGAACTAACTCTTCAGTGTGAAAAGTATCCCTTACAGGGCCTTATTGGGTGATATAAAAACAATATTAATTGCTACGAACTGAAATATAAAACTGAGAAAATAGAAATACGTACCAATAATAATAATAATAATAATAATAATAATAATAATAATAATAATAATCAATCAATCAATCAATCAATCAGGAGCCGTCTCCACAATCAAGGTTGGCTGCAATGGATCTCCAAAATTGCCTGTCTCTCGTCTTGACTGTACATTCTGTCAGGCTGATGTTCGTCCATCTCTTGATGTTATCTTCCCACTTATATCGTTGTCTACCTCTTGCTCGCTTGCCCTCAACCTTGCCTTAATTGCTTGCGTTCGATGGCTGTGAACTCCATCGCGAAGTCCTGTATGTCGGATGAAGACATCTTGTTGTCCAACATCAGTGTGATGCCATACAGGACCTGAGGTGTGCGTGAGTATCCGCTGTCCCATGTCTGGCTTATTGTTGCGCAGACTGGTAATTCCTCGCCGTGCAGGCAGATACTCTCCGACTTCGGAAGAATCAGCGATCCTACTACGTTAGCCACGACCCCGAAGGGACCTGTAGCTCAGGACGCACGACTAGGACGTGTTAGTAGGTCTTGGCCAGTATAGATCCCGACCCTGGTGTATTGGAAACACCTCTGCGTCCCAGTTAGTCCAGCTAACTGTTATCTATCTCTCTGGCACTCAGGTGTGAAAGGCAACGAGCGATCCGACGGTTTGGCGAATATCGAAGTGGAAAGAGCAATAGAAGCGCCAGACATCATAAACGCCATCAGAGACTGACGAACAGATGAGTTTAATAGCAGACCTGTCCGGAGTGCGATTACGGTGACACTCGCTAATCACTCGGCTCTTCGATGGGAAGTAAAAGAAGAATGGAACACAGAGGTGTGGTTAGGTCGCGCTCAGACACAAACATCTGGGGAGATGACTGCGACTTCAAACCTGTCTTTGTTGTTTCTTTGAACTAGTAATACCTTTTTGTTTCATTTTATATTGTTATACCCCGTGGCAGTCAAAGCCTTTCTTCTTCTTCTTCTTCTTCTTCTTCTTCTTCTTCTTCTTCTTCTTCTTCTTCTTCTTCTTCTTCTTCTTCTTCTTCTTCTTCTTCTTCTTCTTCTTCTTCTTCTTCTTCTTCTTCTTCTTCTTCTTCTTCTTCTTCTTCTTCTTCTTCTTCTTCTTCTTCTTCTTCTTCTTCTTCTTCTTCTTCTTCTTCTTCTTCTTCTTCTTCTTCTTCTTCTTCTTCTTCTTCTTCTTCTTCTTCTTCTTCTTTAATACACCGTAGCAGTCAAAGCTTTTCTTCTTCTTCTTCTTCTTCTTCTTCTTCTTCTTCTTCTTCTTCTTCTTCTTCTTCTTCTTCTTCTTCTTCTTCTTCTTCTTCTTCTTCTTCTTCTTCTTCTTCTTCTTCTTCTTCTTCTTCTTCTGAGACACAACTGTGAGACAGTGGGAGAGTTGATGTGTTAGTGTGTGTGTGAGCGCGCATGTGTGTGAGTGTGTGTATATGAAAGAATACAGAGAGAGAGAGAGAGAGAGAGAGAGAGAGAGAGAGAGAGAGAGAGAGAGAGAGCTGAGCAGATGCATGTCATGTAACACGCATGTTATGTTACACGCGAATCCATATGTTTGTGTATTCTCATCTGTCATATTATCAGTTAAATACCATTTGATTTTATCATGCATAATATAAACTCATGTTCATTACTGTAGTTTGAGTCAGTGAGTGTGAATGAGAGACAGAACGAGTGAGAGTGAATGAGTGAGCGGGAGAGTGAATGAGTGAGAGGGAGAGTGAATGAGTGAGCGGGAAAGTGAATGAGTGAGCGGGAGAGTGAATGAGTGAGCGTGAGAGTGAATGAGCGGGAGAGTGAATGCGTGAGAGTGAATGAATGAGCGGAAGAGTGAATGTGTGAGCATGAGAGTGAATGTGTGTGTGTGTGTGTGTGTGTGTGAGAGAGAGAGAGAGAGAGAGAGAGAGAGAGAGAGAGAGAGAAGAGCATCACTATTTTTACGTCACATACATTTTATGTACACATTTTTCTCCATGTTTAACATTTTTATGAGACTGCTCATGACAAGTGTCAGTGTATGTGTGTGAGTAAAGTGTGGGAGTTTGTTCATGCTAGTTTCAATACTAACGTGAGACATTTTGTATGTGTCTAGATGTGAGGAAGTGTGAGTGTATGTGGATGATGTGTGTGAGTGTGGGGATATGTGTGGGTGGGGGGTGTGTGGGTGGGGGTATGCATTTGGATGGGTTGGGGTGTGTGGGTTTTGGTGGGTAGTGGTATTTGTGGGTGTTGGTGGGATGTGTGGATGGATGTGTGGGGGTGAAAGTAGGGGTGTTGGAATGGGTGTGGCGGATGTGTGTATGGGTGGAGGATATGTGTATGGGATGGATGCAGGGGATGTGTGTTTATGTGGGTGGAGATGTGTGGATGGTTTGAGGAAGTATGTGTGGGAGGCGGGGTTGTGTGGGTAGGGGATTGTGTTGGGTGGATTTGGGATGGAAGGGCGGGTGGGGAGAAGTGTATGGTGTGTGGGTTTGAGATATGTGTGCGGTGTGTTGGTGGGGGATGTGTGAATGATGTGTGGGTGGAGGGTATGTTTGTGGTGGTATGGGTGGAGGATATTGTGTGGTGTGGGGGATGTGTGTGATGGGTGCGGGGAATGTGCGTATGAGTGGGGTATATGTGTGGGTGAGCAGGGGATTGTGGTGGTTGGGGGAAGTATGTGGGGGAGTGTGGGTGGGAGAGATGTGTGTGTGGGTGGGGGTGTGTGAGTGGCTTAGGGACGTGTAGGTGGGTGAGGGAGTTGTATGTGTCGGGGTGGGATGTGTGAGTGGGTGGAGGATGTGTGTGGGGGTAGGGGTATTGTGATCGAGAGATGTTTGGTTGGGAGTGGGTGGGTGGGAGGTGTGTGGGTGCGTAGTGGAGGATGTATGCGTGAGTGAGTGTGTGTTGGTGGACGGGTTGGGAATGCGTGTGTGGGTGGGGAGAGGTGTGTGGTGTGTTGGTTAGTGATATTGTGTGGGTGAGGTATGTGTGTGTGGGTGGGGGATTTTTGTGGTGTGTGAGTGGGGGTATGTGGGGTGGATGGGTAAGGGTATCTGTGTGGGTGTGGGTGGGAATATTGTGTGGTATCTGGGTGGGGGATATGTGTGTGGTGTGTAAGTGGGGATGTGTTGGTGAGGGATATGTGTGTGTGTGTGGTGCGTGGGTTGGGAATAGTGCGTGGTAGGGGGTGTATGTGATGTGCGGGTGGGGGATTATGTGGTGGGGGATTAGGTTAAGGCATGTGTGGGTGGGTGGAAGTTGTATGTGTGGGTGGTGGGGTGTGTGTGAGTGGATTTGGGATGTATGGGTGGTTAGGGAGATGTGTGTATGTGGGGGGGGGGGGGGTAGGGACATGTCAGTTGGTGGGGATGTGTGTGTATGGTTTGGGGATGTGTGAGTGGATGTGCGATGTGTGGGTTGGCGGGAGATTGTGTGTGTGGATGGGGAATATGTTGTCGATGGAGATGTGGCTGGGCGATGGGTGGTTTGAGGTGTGGGTGGGGAGAGGATGTGTGGGGTAGGATGTGTATGTGGATGGGCGTGGGATGTGTGGGTTGGAAGGGGAATGTTTTTGGGTGGCGAGTGTGTTTTGGTTGGGGGATCAGGTGAGGGCAGTGTGTATGGGTGGGAGATGTGCGGGCTGGGGATGGGTCGGTTGGTGGGGTATGTATGTGTCCCTTGGTGTGCGTGTGTGTCGGTAGGTGGGAATGTGTATGTGTCCCTTGGTGCGCGTATGTGTGGGTAGGTGGGGGTGTTGTGTGGGTGGGGTGATGTTTGGATAGGTGGGAGATGGGCCCCATAACATGGTAAGTAGCCTTGTTTATGTTTACACCATTCATTTCACAATGTTTATATTTCTTCCTGTGTAAATGTATAATGCTCTTGATGAACGAAAGACGAGTGATTGGAAGGGCCGAATGTAAGACGGGCCTGCGCGCCCAATTTGTGACCCTAATAAAGTTGATTTGATTTGATTTTGATTCCTTCTTCTCCTTCTTCTTCTTCTTCTTCTTCTTCTTCTTCTTCTTCTTCTTCTTCTTCTTCTTCTTCTTCTTCTTCTTCTCTTCCTTCTTGTTCTCCTTCTCCTTCACCTTCTCCTTCACCAGAGCGTATGTGTCGGCTCTGCAATTATGGAAGCCTCCTTGGACGGCGGGGAATGCCCATGGTCTACCCCTGCCTTCCCTTGAGGGTTGACCAGGATACATTTGGCTGTTTTAAATGGGCCAGCTGGACGGGGGATAACACCACAACAGTGAGAGTCAAACGTCCTAAGAAACCCACGGGAAGGTTAATCCGGTCAACAAATGCCCACAGAAGTCGGATGTGTCGGCCTAAAGACGCAAGAACGCAGCTCTGCTGTAAACAGGCACAACGCAATCACGTCTGAGAAAAAAAAAACCGGATGAACGAAGAAGAAGAAGAAGTAGAAGAAGAAGAAGAAGAAGAAGAAGAAGAAGAAGAAGAAGAAGAAGAAGAAGAAGAAGAAGAAGAAGAAGAAGAAGAAGAAGAAGAAGAAGAAGAAGAAGAAGAAGAAGAAGAAGAAGAAGAAGAAGAAGAAGAAGAAGAAGAAGAAGAAGAAGAAGAAGAAGAAGAAGAAGAAGAAGAAGAAGAAGAAGAAGAAGAAGAAGAAGAAGAAGAAGAAGAAGAAGAAGAAGAAGAAGAAGAAGAAGAAGAAGAAGAAGAAGAAGAAGAAGAAGAAGAAGAAGAAGAAGAAGAAGAAGAAGAAGAAGAAGAAGAAGAAGAAGAAGAAGAAGAAGAAGAAGAAGAAGAAGAAGAAGAAGAAGAAGAAGAAGAAGAAGAAGAAGAAGAAGAAGAAGAAGAAGAAGAAGAAGAAGAAGAAGAAAGGCTTTGACTGCCACGGGTATAACTATATAAAATGAAACAAAATGGTATTACAGCTAGTCGTCGACTTACGACCTATGCAACTTACGACCATTCGACTTTACGACCACAATCACTAGCCATATTATTAACTCGAGTCTAGTGCTTCCACATTGACGTGGATAGGCCTTAAGTTCATACCAGAGTGCGACCAGCGTTGCCAGTAGTGGGTTGTGCTCAATATTTAAAGATTTATTTCTGCCTCAATTATCAGTCGAACGGTGTTGTCTGCAAAGATCAGATTGTGTGACGGTTTATTCCATGCTCAGTCTTCGTAGACTTAGATGGATAACCTGATTTTTGCAGATATGACCCACTCTGAGGAAGAATTACAATGTCTGCTATCTGCATTCTCCAATGCTTATTCAGAATTTGGTTTAACAATTAGCAAAACGAAGACACAGATTATGTCACAAGGTGCATATGTGGTACCATCAATCTTTATTGACGACGCCGAACTAGAGATGGTAGACCATGTAATAATAATGTTTCCTATAGTATTTTCCACACCTGTATTTTGTATGTTTTGCAAATATTAAACGAGTTATACATGTACTGTTAATGCAGTGTTTTTCTTAAACCTGACGATGTAAAAATAAGAAACAAAATGATGTAGAGATGATACAAATGGCACAAAATGAACATCGAAAATTATGATTCATAACAATAATAAAAGAAATTTATGATATAATTTAACTTAAATATTTTTATAACATCACTTCACATTACTGTACACATAGCGTACTCAACTTACTACCAAATCGTGTTACGACCGGTCTGTCGGAACCGATCGTGGTCGTAAGTCGACGACTAGCTGTACTAGTTATAAGAAACAACAAAGACAGGTTTAAAGTCGCAGTCATCTTCCCAGATGTTTGTGTCTGTGCGCGTACCTCTGTGTTCCATTCTTCTTTTACTCCCCATCGGAGAGCCGAGTGATTAGCGTGTGCCGTCGTCATCGCACTCCGGACAGGTCTGCTATCTGACCCTTCTATTGCTCCTGCCACTTCGATATTCGCCAAACGGTTGGTTCGCTCGTTGCCTTTCACACCTGAGTGCCAGGTAGATAGATAAAAGTTAGCTGGACTAACTGGGACACAGAGATGTTTCCAATACACCAGGACCGGGATCTATACTGGCCAAGACCTACTAACACGTCCTAGTCGTGCGTCCTGGGCAACAGGTCCCTTCGGGGTCGTGGTTAACGTAGTAGGATCGCTGATTCTTCCGAAGTCGGAGAGTATCTATCTGCCTGCACGGCGAGGAACCACCAGTCTGCACCAGGGTGACCAGATCACCGTGATAAAAAAACGCCAAGTCATGACATAAAAAAGCTAAAAAGCCAAACACTGCCCAGTAAAACGATATATTAGAAATATACTTACATCACATGAACACCTCTTCTTCAAATAAGTATTCCTCTTCATTGTTGAGAAATTCAGTACAGGATTCATTAGAATATACAATTCCAGCTTTGAAATCATTCAACATTTTGGATGAAGGTACAAATTTATTACAGCACTTGTTTGAAGATAATGGTTCTGCTCTAATTCAATAATTGCTTCTAAGAGAGACAGCTGAAGTCTCTTTGGTTTTTATGCATGTTAAAAGTGAGAACATCCTCTCCACTGCAGCATTGCTAATAGGTGTTATTAAGCAAGTAAGAGCATATGTGGAGACTACAATGCGAGGAACAGAGATTGGGACAGTAGTGGAGAAAACCGACAGGGAATTGCCCTTGCGGATGCCATGGTGGACTCCGATGTGGTCTGCATAAATGATGGTAGGCCGACTAGAATGGCAATGAGGCTTGGCGATACGAACGCTGCTATTGACTTGGTACTTGTCTCCCAGTCATCAGTCCTTGATGTAAAGTGGACTGTTTTGAATGAACATGGGAGTGATCACATGCCATGCTCAGTCTTGATCTCTAAATCCAGGAAAGTTAAGGCTGGGAGAGTGCGCAAGACCTTCCGGTATGAGTGGACCGACAGCCTTCTTGGACGCCTCAGACAGGGGGCATGCAACAGGGCTGTTAAAACTCCTTTTTTTCAGCCCCCATGGTGGACCCCAGAAGTAGACCAGGCTTGGAAAGCAAATAGAGCTGCAGTGAAGCAGCCAAGGAAAGTGCGACAGACACCCCGAAGCTCACGAGAGAAAGTGGACACAGCGGAAAATGTCAAGAAAGACAAGGTGGAGGCTTTCAAGCGCCGTGCTGCAGAGGCCAAGAAAGTAAAATTGGAATGTTTTATGAAGGAGATTTGAGGTGATAAACCACTGTGAAAATTATGGAAACTGCACAGACAAATGCAAAGAAAAGATCGGCCTATGACAGTGGGAACAATTTATAAAGAGGATGGTGTACGCGTGGCAACAGACAAAGAGAAAGGGGAGGCGTTTCTCCAGAGATTTTTAGAGCAGACCAATCATAATGATGCGGATACCAGGGATGCAGTTAGAGAGGAATTATCTGGCACCATGAAGAATATGCATTATGAAGACATCATACGGGTTGAAGATCTTAAACATATTTTGAAAAAGGCACACGACACGGCACCAGGGCCCGATGGTGTTAGGTATGGCCACATGAAGGTTTTGAGCGATGTAGACCTGAAGGAGATGACCGACTGCTTTAACCAGAGCTTTAGGACAGCATCAGTACCGCAGGATTGGTTACAAAGCTATCTCATCCCTCTCCCACAACCATTCAAGGATCATTCAAAGCTTAACGGCTTTAGGATCATCACCCTTCAAAATAAATTTGGGAAGGTTTTAGAGAAGATAGTCGCTGTCAAGCTGCAAGAGTTTTTGGAAAGGGGGAAGCTTCTTCCAAGAGGCCTGGGGAGCTACAGGCCAGGATAACATATCTGATCAAGTGCAGCGACTTTTGCCTTTAACGTTTATGAGGGGTTCCAGAGTAGACAGGAAACGATGGCGGCAGCGCTTGATCTCGAGGATGCGTACACCAGAGTTCGCTATGATATTTTGATGACCGCACTGATGGAGAGGGAGTAAATCCCTGGTTGTTGAACAGGATAGCAGCCGTCCTGCATTCTCGTCGGGTTGCTCTCCGTCTGGGTGCATGGACTTCAGAGCCACATATTTTAACCCCTGGACTTCCACAGGGATCTTCAATCTCACAGGCGCTCTTTAACGTGTATACGAATAAGATTGCAAACCTAGAAGCACCAGGGGCTGGAAGGATACTAACATTTGCAGATGATATTCTTGCATATAGGCAGGGGAGAGATTGGGAGCAAACAGCCCAGGAGCTACAGGCGACAGTATACAACGTGATTGACAGTTGAACTGAAATGAGTCCTGTCAACCACCCGGAAAAGGCAGCTGTTTTGTGGTGCTCTCTGGACAACAGGATTGTGAGAACTGATGTCCCAAGCCTCACGATAGATGGTAGAAGCGTCATCAGTGAGAACAAACTGAAGTATCTGGGAATCACATTGCCTGTCCTTCAAGGACCATGTGGAGTCGATTGTGACAAGATCTCAAAAGTCACTCAATACACTTAAAACTATGGCTGCAATGGACACAGAGCAGAGAATGCTTTTCACACTATACCAGCATTTGATTCTCTCAGTGATTGATTATGGACTATGACTGCTCACTGTCTCAAAGTGTCAACTGGTGAAATTAGAGCGCATACAGAACGAAGCTATGCCGGTCATTCTGGGATGCACCAGAGACACCCGAGTCGTGTGTAAACGTTACATCCTTGGTTTGCCGACTGTTGCTGTAGGCTCAAGGCGATGCAGGCGAGGGCATACCTCAGAGTAGTTGCTGACACAGATCACCCGTTGCATGAGGCGCTAAACGTAGTTAAGGGTCAGAGACTGATAAGAGGGAAATCATGGATGGCTCAGGCGGAGGAAACGATCAGACAGGTGTGCAACTTGGAGAACATTAGGCGAGGAGGGGAGTGGGTCAGAGTGCCAGCGGAGCAGTCAGACTAGTGCAAAGTTATAATCACATTGAGCCGGCAGTGCCGGGAGTGGCCAGCAGGGGCCACGGAAGTGGAAATCTAGGAACTAATTCAGGATAATGCTCGCCCGGGTGATGTGATTATATACACAGATAGTTCAGTTTGAGAGGCAGGAGAAGTGCCTGGGGGTTCTTAGCAAAAGCTAATGGTCGATGTTTGGTGCAGGAGAGCCTGGCATATAATACCACAACATCTAGTTTAAGAATGGGGGTGGAGGCAGTCAGTGCAGCTTTCCGCTGGATGGAGAATACGACACACACACACACACACACACACACACACACACACACACACACACACACACATATCGTGATTGTAACTGACTCAGAAAGCATGCTGAGTAGGGTGCGGACAGGCAAGCTTCGTGCAGAGTGGCTTGCTTCGGAAGTCACGTGTGACAAGCATCGTCTGGATCTTTTCTCCGGGGCATGCTGGTGTGCTGGGGAATGAACAGGTGGACAGATTGGCTGGCTCTGCAAAACTTGGTGGAGTATTGATGCATGATAAGGCAGATGTGGTTGCGGCCTCGTGGGAGCACGTGTACACCTCGGAGGAGCAAATGGATTACCATGGTCTGGCAAAACTGCGACAGCGAGGGGTGACGAGGGGATCTGGCCGACGATTGACGCTCAGAAGAAAGGAGAGACGGACATATAATCAGATTGCGACTGGTACTATTAGTGTTAGAACTCTTCGCTGGCTTCTGAGGATGGGGACGGGATGCCACGAATGCTGTGATGTCGGTTTTTAAATCAATCAATCAATCAATCAATCAATCAAGCAAGTAAGAGCAAAAGAAGCAAGCTCTTTAAATTCGGGATGTTTCATGACTCCTTGCCAGAACTGCTCTGTATCTTTAGGCAGTCCATTTTCTTTAAATTGTTCTTCTTCCTCCCAATCTCATTCATTCATTCATTCAGTAGCATGTCCTTTGCAGAACCTCGCTCCCATAACAACCTTCCGGAAAACTTCTCGATCACAAGCAAGATGTCCCGCGTCTAATACACCCATCTGGAGATCATCCCCCACATCCTGCACCCATCTTCTCTTTGGCCTTCCTCTTCCTCTCTTCCCAGGCATATACCTTTCCATTATTGTTCTTTCCAAACTTTCGTGACGTTTCAAGTGATCAAAATACTTCAATTTTCTTTGTTTTATCGTCTTTAATAGCCAGCCCTCCTCAATATTCAACTCTTGAAGTATAGATGCATTTGTTCTTTTCTTTACCCAAGATATTCTTAGAACTCGTCTATAAAAGTTATATTCAAAGGCGTTTATGCGCTGTTCAGCTTGTTTAGTAAGTGTCCATGTCTCACAGGCGTATGTTGCAATGGGAAAGATGCATGCTTTTAAAAATCTAATTTTTGTATTTCTGTCTGTCCCACTCCATAATTTATTCATCTGTTTTAATCTTTGAAGAGCAATGGATAGTCGACGTTTAATGTCTTTCATTGTGTCACCGTTATTGGTAATCAATGACCCAAGATATTCAAAATGTTCCACCACCTCCAATTTTCCCCCATTAATGTATATTTCTTTCTCCATAGTAGTTTTATCTGTATGCATTATCTTTGTTCTTGCTATGTTAAGATATAAGTTGTGATTTTCACTATTCAATTGGGTTGAGGCTATTAGGTTTTCTATGCCATTCTGTGTTGTGGATAGTAATACTGTATCATCAGCATATCGAATCTCTGGTATGTCATCACCGCCGATATTTAGGGCATCATATAGCTCACTGTTTATATCAGCTCTTACATTTCTCATTATATTTTCGGCGTACAAGTTAAACAAATAGGGTGACAGCACGCAGCCCTGACGGACTCCTTGCTTGATGTCATACCAATTTGATGTCTCGCCATCTATTCTAACTGCTGCTTGTTGGTCTAGATAGAGCATTTTTATGAGTTGTACTACGTGTGATGGAAAGCCCATATTCCTCATGATTTCCCAAAGTTTCTGATGTTGTACACAGTCAAATGCCTTTGAATAATCCACAAAACATGAGAATAGGTTTACATTAAATTCTCTGCACTTCTCTATTATTAAACGCATGTTGAATATGTGATCTCTTGTTCCTCTTCCTTGTTTAAATCCAGCTTGAACCACGTTAATCTCTTCTTCCATTTTCGTACGAAGTCTTCCCATTATGTCTTTTAGTAGAATTTTACTTGCATGACTGATCAGGGCAACAGTTCTATAGTTGGTGCATAATTTCAGGTTGCCCTTTTTTGGTATTGGAATGAAGATAGTTCTCTTCCAGTCTTTTGGCCATATACCATATTTCCAAATCTTTGTACAAAATGCACGATATATGCATATGCTTTCTTCTCCTCCCGCTTTAATTAGTTCAGCTGGTATCTCATCACATCCAGGTGATTTACCATTCTTCAGGTTCTTTATAGCCCAAGCAATTTTATCTAATTAGGGTTCAGGTTCTGTCTCTGCTGTCATTGGCTCATGTATCGCATTCATATCCTCACTGTCACTCATATCATACATTCCACTGCAGTACCCCTGCCATCTTTCTAGAATTTGTCTAGATTCTGTTAAGGTATTTCCCATCTTGTCACAGATAACATTCAATTGAGTTTGAACATTTCTTGTCAATAACTTCATTTCTTTGAACATTTCATAATCTCTCCCAGCCTTATAATATTGCTCTATTCTGGTACAGCAATCTTGTATATATTGATTTTTGTCCTTTCTTGTGTTCTTTTTTATTTCTCGTGGTAAATATTTATACTTCATTCTACTGTTATCGGATTCATCTCCTTTCTGTTTCATCTCCCTTCGTTGTTTTATTAATTCTAACGTGTCTGATGTAATCCATGGCTTAAGTTGCTTTTTCTTGGTCGGAATGAAATCTTTGGCTGCAGTTATCAAGATATCTCTAGCTTGTACTGCCAGTTCATCAGGTGTCATTCCCTCTAGTATAGACATCAAGACCCCAAAGCGATTCCTAACTTCTATGTTGTATGCATCTGGTATTTTTGTGAGATCAAAACGAAGTGGCCTTGGTCCTCGGGTAAGTGTTTTGAGTTTTAATTTCAGATCTGCTTCTAATAACTGATGATCTGTATCACAGTCTGCACTTCGTAGGGTTTTTGCAGATGTTATGCTTGATCTCCATCTTCTTTGTATTAAAATATAATCTATCTGATTTTTGGTAAAACTGTCTGGAGACTTCCATGTGAAGAGTCTTCTTGGATGTTGTTTAAAAAGCGTGTTGGCTATCGTTAACTCATTTTCTGTGCAAAATTCAATTAATTTGTCACCTGCATCATTTCTATTTCCTAATCCAAATTTTCCTAAAACGTGTCTATCAATTTCAGCTCTTCCTGCACCTACTTTTGCATTAAAATCTCCCATTATTATTGCTATATCATTATGACCAATCTTATTTAATGTGTCTTGTAGTGTGTTGTAAAAATCTTCAATTTCGTCCTCCTCTGCTGTTGAAGTAGGTGTATATAAATGTATGAAAGTTGTGTTTTTTAGACGGCCTTTAAGTCTAATGGTGAGGATTCTATCACTAACTAGGTTCCAATCTATAAAAGGCAATACCTTTCGAAAGGTAGTGAAAGACTATAAAGGTAGTTTCTTTGATCTAGAAGCATTTCCTTTATAAGTCGTGACTTAAATTTAGTGTCATAATTTGCTAATTCAGCAGAAATAAAATAAGCCTTGAGTTTTTCCCAATTCATTAGAATGTTGAACTTTTGGGTTAAGATATCAGTGGACTCATCAATGATGAGTGCATACTTCTTATTTTGCAGATCTAGAATTAGATCAGATTTTAAAGTCGATGAAATAACATTTCTTATTAGTGATATGCACTTCATTCGGTGCAATTTCATCTGACCAAGAGTGCTGCCATATCCATGGGCTACCATTATTTCACCTAAGTGATCGATGGTGCGTATGGCACTATGGCAGGCCATGCTAACAGCAATTAGTAACTCTGCTAATTTGAATTTATCATCAATTTTCTTGCTTATTGTCACTGAAAGTGCTTTTTGTGAAGAAAATTGCGCGCTCCGCTTGTGTTTATCTGTTGTTGCATGATTTGCGAGATTTGAAAATCTTGGAACAATATTACAATGGCACAATTTGCAATATGCCTCTTCAGAACCGTCAGTGTCTTGAGCCACACATATGTCTTTTCCCATTGATCATTATATTTCCGATTAGTATCATAAGATGGTTTCCACTTTGGCATGATAATAGGCTCATTAATTGGTACCTTGGCACCTTTCCGTCTTGACAGACGATAGTTTGGTACATTGTGCTTCAAAAAGGCTTAATAACTACGATCCATGGCGGTGGCGAGTGTGGCTGGTAAGGCAAATTCTTGCTGCAAATGTTTGCCCACAGTAGGTGCATGTGAAAACATGGTCACTTCCACGATTTTGCACCATCTTACGTCTCTCACGCTCTGTGTGTGCTTTATCTGCAATCATTTTCTCCTTTGTCTTTATTCCATTTCTGATAGTTGCCCTCCATGCATCACGTTCAGCGGCGACGTGCTCCCAATGTGCATTATCAATGCCTGTATCAATCATGTCCCGCTTACACACATCTTTGTATCGTAGTAGAGGCCGACCCTGAGATCTCCTACCCGTCTGTAATTCACCAAAAAAGATGTCCTTTGGTATTCTACCATCATCCATCCTCCTAACGTGTCCTATCCATCTAAGTCTACGAAGACTGAGCATGGAATACACCGTCACACAACCTGATCTTTCCAATACTTCAGTATTTGTGATTTTGTCTTGCCACTTAATACCAAGTATTCTTCGCAGACACCGCATATGAAAGCTGTTTAAACGTTTCTCTTGGCGTGAGTAAGTTGTCCAGGTTTCACTGCCATAAAGAAGAGTACTAAGGACACAGGCTTGGTAGACGAGGACTTTTGTTTTGGCAGTAAGCTTCCTGTTCTCCCAGACTCTTTTTGCTAACATGTTCATTGTTGTTGCTGCCTTGCCAATCCTGATGTTGATTTCCTGATCGAGGGATAATTTGCTATTTACCTCTGATCCTAGATATGTAAAATGGTCTACTATCTCCAGTTCGGCGTCGTCAATAAAGATTGATGGTACATCATGTGCACCTTGTGACATAATCTGTGTCTTCTTTTTGTTAATTGTTAAACCAAATTCAGAACAAGCATTGGGGAATGATGATAGTAGATGTTGTATTTCTTCCTCAGAGTGGGTCGTAATCGCAGCATCATCAGCAAAAAGCAACTCTCTGATTAGTACCCTGCTAATTTTGGTCTTGGCCTTCAATCTCCGAGCATTATAGAGGCCACCATCTGAGCGTGAGTGAATGTATATACCGTCATCCTGATCACGAAAGGCATATTTCAGTAGAAGTGAAAAGTATATCCCAAAGAGGGTGGGGGCTAGTACACAAACTTGCTTAACTCCACTCTTGATTTCAAACTCTTCTGAAGTTGAGCCATCAAACTTGATTATACCCTTCATGCCTGTGTGGAACGATTCCACAATGGACAGAAGAGTTGGTGGGCAGCCAATCTTCTTTAGTGCTTTGAACAGGCCCTCACGACTGACCAAATCGAATGCCTTTGTGAGGTCGATGAAGGCAATAAACAGTGGCTGATTTTGTTCCCGGCATTTTTCTTGCATCTGTCGCAATGAGAATATCATATCAATGGTAGACCGGTTCAGACGGAAGCCGCACTGTGATTCGGGGTAGACTTGATCTCCCAGGACTTGAAGTCTGTGCAGGACAATTCTGGCAAATACTTTCCCAACAATACACAGAAGTAGATACCCCTATAGTTGTTACAGTCGGTCCGATCTCCCTTGTTCTTGTACAGCGTTATGGTGTTTGAGTCTTTGAAATCCTGTGGGACTTGCCCTTCTCGCCAGCATAGCTTTATTAGCTGGTGGATCTGTAGAGCGAGTGTGTCTTGCCCACTCCTGATCACCTCTATTGGAATCCTATCCTTACCTGGAGCCTTGCCAGATGCAAGCTCATTTATAGCACACTTAACTTCTGTTATAGTGGGAAGTGTGTTGGGGGCATCATCCGCTAGCTTGGTCTCACTTGAGTAAAGCTCTAAATAGTGCTCAACCCATCTATCCATCTGCTGTTTCTTATCAGTGATGATTTCTCCAGTCAAGGTTTTCAGCGGTGCACTTCTTTTGATCATTGGACCACAGGCTTTCTTTATCCCTTCATACATGCTTCTGATGTTTCCCTTAGCACTTGCGATTTGAATGGACTCACATAACTTGATCCAATAGTCATTCGTACACTGCCTGGCAGCCTTTTGTACAACCTTCCTCGCTTGCTTCAGCTCACTCAGAGTGTTACGCGTTGGTCTTTCCTTGTTTCTTAAGAGTGCTATCTTCATTTTATCAATCAAGGGTTGCAGTATCTGGCTGTTTGCCGCATACCAGTCCTGCCTCTTATGATCCACAGTGCCGTAAACCCCTACCGCTGTTTTATAAATAGTTTCCTTTAGTTTACTCCATTTATCATTTACTATACAATTTTCTGATGTATCATTGAAAGCGTCTTCAAGTTGCTGTTGAAATTCAAAACACTTTCCAGGATCGTGAGTGTTAGTAATATTAATCCTGGGGCTAGACTTGTGTTTAGCTGTGTATATAGTGTGTATAATAGGCTCAATAATAAGAAATACTTGCGACTTGCGATGAAGGTATGATGAATTTGAAAACTGAACTAAACAGTAACGTGGGTGGCTGCGCAATGCGTCAGTGCGCATATAACAGGACCAGGTACGAAAACCATACGTGTTTAATACAAAAATTAACGTTTTCTTAAATTTCAATGTTTTAAAATCATATTTAAACGGTTTAAATTTTTTTATAACCAAGGAACAAAAGCCAAAACTCCAAACTTTTTTCTGGCGCCAAACTTGTTTAAAAAAGCCAAATTTGCCCAAATTTGGCGTTAAAAAGCCAATCTGGTCGCCCTGGTCTGCACGCAAATAAGCCAGACATTGGACAGCGGATACTCACGCAAACCTCAGGTCCTGTATGACATCACATTGATGTTGGACAACAGAATGTCTTCATCCGACAAACAGGACTTCGCGCTGGAGTTCACAGCCATCGAACGCAAGCAAGCAGGGCAAGGTTGACGGCAAGCGAGCAAGAGGTAGACAACGATACAAGTGGGAAGATAACATCAGGAGATGGACGAACATCAGCCTGACAGAATGTACTGTCAAGGCGAGAGACAGACAATGTTGGAGATCCATTGCAGCCAACCTTTATTGTGGAGACGGCTCCTGATTGATGATTCAATCTAATGCAATGAACAGCAAGCGCCTAAATTTGTTACATGTCTCAAAGCCTAGATTGGACCTATACAAAACATGTTTCGCCTATTCTGGTGCGCACTTATGGAATGATTTGCCTCCAGATCTGAAAACTCCAATGAGTCCCTACACATGTAACCGAAAACTCTTTCAATACTTAATCCGTACCGACTATATGCCACCATAATTCATTTACTGGTATAATTGTTCATTATAATTGTTCATTATAATTGTTCATTATAATCGTTCATTATAATTGTTTAACTATAATTGCTCACTATATATGTGTGTGAGTGTGGGAGCGAGAGAGAGAGAGATAGAGAGAGAGAGAGAGAGAGAGAGAGAGAGAGAGAGAGAGAGAGAGAGAGAGAGAGAGAGAGAGAGAGAGAGAAAGTGGGTGTCAGAGAGAGTGAGAGAGTGAATGTGTGTGTGCGCACGTGCGTGCGTGTGTGTGGAGAGAGTGATTTAATGAGAAATGGTAGGGGAATGTGTCAGTGCATGCATTCGTACGTGTTGTGTGAGAGTGAGTGAGGGAGTGTGTGCGTGCATGCATGCGTTCATGCGTATGTATATGTGTGAGAGAGTGTGATTGAGAGAGTGAGTGTGTGTGTGAAGGATTGTGTGTGAGAGAGTGAGACAGTTCGAGAGTTGATGTGATTGTGTATGGGTGTGTGTGTGTGAGCGCGCGCATGCGTGTGTGTGTATATGAAAGAATACAGAGAGAGAGAGAGAGAGAGAGAGAGAGAGAGAGAGAGAGAGAGAGAGCTGAGCAGATGCATGTCATGTAAACGCATGTTATGTAACACGCGAATCCATATGTTTGTGTATTCTCATCTGTCATATTATCAGTTAAATACCATTTGATTTTATCATGTATAATATGAACTTATGTATATTACTGTAGTTTGAGTGAGAGAGTCAGTGAGTGTGAATGAGAGACAGAATGAGTGAGCGTGAGAGTGAATGTGTGTGTGTGTTTGTGTGTGTGTGTGTGTGTGTGTGTGTGTGTGTGTGTGTGTGTGTGTGTGTGTGTGTGTGCCTTCTCTGTGTGTATCTCTGTGTGTGGGAGCATCACTATTTTTACGTCACACACTGTTTATGTACACATTTTTCTCCATGTTCAACATTTTTATGAGATTGCTCATGACTAGTGTCAGTGTATGTGTGTGAGTAAAGTGTGGGAGTTGTTCATACTAGATTCAATGCTCACGTGAGACATTTTGTATGTGTCTAGATGTGAGGAGGTGTGATTGTGTGTGGAGGATGTGTATGAGTGTGGGGATATGTGTGGGTGGGGGATGTGTGGGTGGGGGTATGCGTTTGGATGGGTTGGGGTGTGTGGGTTTTTGTGGGTAGTGATATTTGTGGGTGTTGGTGGGATGTGTGGATGGATGTGTGGGGGTGAAAGTAGGGGTGTGGGAATGGATGTGGGGATGTGTGTATGGGTGGAGGATATGTGTATGGGAAGGGTGTGGGGTGTGTGTGTTTATGTGGGTGGTGATGTGTGGGTGGTTTGAGGAAGTATGTGTGGGTGGCGGGGTTGTGTGGGTAGGGGGTTGTGTTGGGTGGATTGGGGATGCAAGGGCGGGTGGGGAGAAGTGTATGGTGTGTGGGTTTGAGATATGTGTGCGGTGTGTTGGTGGGGGATGTGTGCATGGTGTGTGGGTGGGGGTGTGGTGGTATGGGTGAGGATATGTGTGTGGGTGGGGGATAGTGTGTGGTGTAAGGGATGTGTGTGTGATGGGTGCGCGGAATGTGTGTATGGGTGGGGTGGATGGGGGAAGTATGTGGGGGTGTGTGGGTGGGAGATGTGTGCGTGGATGGGGAATGTGTGGGTGGGGGTGTGTGAGTGGCTTAGGGATGTGTAGGTGGGTGAGGTATGTGTCGGGGTGGGATGCGTGAGTGGGAGAAGGATGTGTGTGGGTAGGGGTATTGTGATCGAGAGATGTTTGGTTGGGGGTGGGTGGGTGGGGTGTGTGGGTGCTTAGTGGAGGATGTGTGCGTGAGTGAGTGTGTGTTGGTGGACGGGTAGTGAATGCGTTGTGTGGGTGGGGAGAGGTGTGTGGTGTGTTGGTTAGGGATATTTTGTGGGAGAGGTATGTGTGTGTGGATGAGGGATTTTTGTGGTGTGTGGGTGGGGGTATGTAGGGGGGATGTGTAAGGGTATCTGTGTGGGGGTGGGTGGGAATATTGTGCGGTATGTGGGTGGGGGATATGTGTGTGGTGTGTAGGTGGGGATGGGTGGTGGTATGTGGGTGTGCGATGTGTTGGTGAGGGATATGTATGTGTGTATGGTGCGTGGGTTGGGAATATTGCGTGGTTGGGGATGTATGTGATGTGCGGGTGGGGGAATTTTGTAGTGGGGGATTGGGTTAAGGCATGTATGGGTGGGTGGAGGATGTATGTGTGGGTGGTTGGGTGTGTGTGTGAGTGGATTGGGGATGTATGGGTGGTTAGGGAGATGTGTGTGTGTGGGGGGTGGGTGGGTAGGGAGATGTCAGTTGGTGGGGATGTGTGTGTATGGTTTGGGGATGTGTGAGTGGATGTGCGATGTGTGGGTTGGTGTGGGATTGTGTGCGTGGGTGGTGAATATGTGGGCAATGGAGATATGGCTGGGGGATGGGTGGTTTGAGGTGTGGATGGGGAGAGGATATGTGGGTTAGAATGTGTATGTGGGTGGGCGTTGGATGTGTGGGTTGGTGGGGGAATGTTTGTAGGTGGCGAGTGTGTTTTGGTTGGGGGAACAGATGAGGGGAGAGTGTGTGGGTGGGGGATGTGCGGAAGGGGGATGGGTCGGTTGGTGGGGTATGTATGTGTCCCTTGGTGTGCGTGTGTGTAGGTAGGTGGGGGTGTGTGTGTGTGTGGGTTGGGTGATGTATGGGTAGGTGGGAGATGGGCCTCATAACATAGTAATTTGCCTTGTTTATGTTTACAACATTCATTTCACAATGTTTATTTTTCTTCCTATGTAAATGTATAATGCTCTTGACGAATGAAAGACGAGTGATTGGAAGGGCCGAATGTAAGACGGGACTGCGCGCCCAATTTGTAACCCTAATAAAGTTGATTTGATTTGATTTGATGATGATGATGATGATGATGATGATGATGATGATGATGATGATGATGATGATGATGATGATGATGATGATGATGATGATGATTGTCGTAGCACTTTCTGGGGTTAGGGGAACCTGCTATCACACTGTAACAACGGAATGTCTTTAGCCCCGGGACATAGGTGCCCTAAGCCCACAAAACCCCTTTAGCCCTTGGATCACTATCTCCCTCACTAGCAACCAAGGGACGTTACCCCTTTCAAACCTCGTCCTGAAAACATGACACAACTCTGGTATCTATGTAAACAATATGGTGTATTATACAAGATGAATGAGTATGATGATGATGACTCCGAGAAAGGCCTCACTGTATCTAGGTGAGACAAGACAGGGATGTGTAAGAGCAGTCTCGGGGTAGAGGAATCATCCTCGGGACAGGTCAAGAGGATCACGCAACAGGTCAATTCGAGTACTGCCTCACCGCGTGTATCCAGACTCCGGCCAGATCTCGTCTTCTCGAACTTTCCAGGACGGTGACCGGGTTGACTCACGGGTACCTGGAACCTCTTGTCTGGGATGACCTGCAAGAACGGCTCACGCTATTTGATAGATATGTCCCAAAGTCTCTGGTGTGGCCGGGGACCTGTAATCATCTGATGTACCCCTGCAACGTAGCACGTAGACTGCTGAAAAGGGGAGAGTTCTCTGTCTCCTTATACGCTGGCTAAAGTCAATTAAGTCACTGGTGGAGGACCTCTCCAGCGTAATCACAAACATCAGTCTGAGTGGCTGTGCACTTGGAACAGATAGAATAGTTCAGTAACTAGCGATGGCTCTGTAGATAGTCTGCACATCTAGGACAAGAACTTGACAAGTGTACTTGCCTTGGGTGGAAGATCATTAACCAAATAACAATCGAAACCATAGTGTCAGATTCTGGTACGTGACTTTTCGCTGGCAGAGTTGTAGCTGGTCTCATACTCCGATGTAAACTCTCGGGGTTAGATACATTCGGAAATAATTGCGGTGCCCACGGACTGCTCACAGCTTCTCTTGCCTTGGTCTGTCTCACTGGACCCGTCACCAGATCTTCACTTAGCTCTCAGGAAGGTAGAACCTGGTGGAGAACAATACTCGGTGAAAGTAGTGTGACTCAAGCTTACCTTCAGCGCATACACTCCTACCCATAGTCCCTCAGCATTGAAGTATGTCAGGCGGATCCTTCCCATAAAGATCTCGACTCCCTCATTAGCTGCTCGTATCTGCCAAGGATGAACTGGGTCTAGGACTTGACCGGTAGGTGACTGAACGGCGTAATCTTCTCCGGACTGAAGTAGAGGTGGACCCAAAGGTTCCTGTCCCCTGTCGCTGAGAGGTTGTCCTATCCTGCAAACTGCTACATAACATATAGGGTTAGCGAGTTAGTGATACTCATAGGCAGAATGGCCCTGCGGGAGAGACGAAGTCATTGTATCCGAAACCCCCTCCCAGTTATCCGCCAGAGATTATGTCGTACCGTGCCGCAGGTACAATATCCAATAGATACAATAGAATATACAGGGTGATCCCCCTGTAGCAGAAATCCACACCCTGTTCTCAACTCCCTGGTCCCAGGTCAGGGCATTTGTAACGGTATCCTGTTCCATATGAACAATCCTGTCACATCGGTCACTTCCCACATTGTCAGCCTCTCGGGAATCCACTATATATTAAGCCGTCGAGGGATACTAATTACAAGACAGATGTGAGGAAAGCCAAGAAAAAAGCCAGTGGTCGCCTCACCACGTGACCCGAAGTTCGACTCCCGATACGACCTTGAAACGACCTCTGACGTTTCGGCCTACCGGTGCACTCCATTTGTCTTACTTGCCCGAGTTCATCGATATTTAACATGCTATACACGATTAGATTCCTTAATCTACTTCCGGTTGCGTTACGAGTAACGGTTCGGCCACTCCGAACCTGCCGACGCTCGATTTTATGAAGTTGGCCATGTGTGAACTCAAATTACAGGTCTTGTTTCCATGCCCCGATTTGCTCGATCTACAGTGGCTGTGAATAAGCCGCGCTCTGCTAACCTAATAAATATCTTAGCAGTACAAAGCTGGTAAACACGCGTTTGCAACAGGCTTAAATTACAGGTTTAAAACACAAGCCTACAACAGTTCACACGTGACCTACTTTCTCGTGACGGTCAGTACACGGGTACTTCAATTTTAATTCACCGCAACAGACGTCACGAGGCTATATATCCCTTAGAGCCTCATTTGCATCGGTCCGGCAATCACTTTCCGGTTAAGTGTTTGGTGGACTGCTGGACCGATCGATGGATGTTTTGTTAGTTTTGGGCCCTCACTGTCGTCGACAGTGAGGGCCCAAAAACTTAAAAAAACATCCATCGATCGGTCCAGCAGTCCACCGAACACTAAACCGGAAGTGATTGCCAGACCGATGCACATGAGGCTCTAAAGGATTTGCGTCTGTTGCGGTGAATTAAAATTGAAGTACCCAGTACACGTGTCCTAAACATCTCGCGTTACGAAACACCGACACAGCAATACTTTTTTTAAAAAAGGATGTACACGTACCTTCACACTAACAGGCCAACGGTTGATATGTGAGCTATTGCCAATTCAACAAGACATGATGTCGAAGTTCTCTAAAACTCATCAAGACATGTGTCGTCCCGCTCTTCATAACAAGTCACCAGGCCATAACGCCGTCTTTCTGTATGTGAGCTCAGCTTACAACTGACTCTTTGTGTGCTGGACGTACCACTGCAGCTGCACATGGACTTACGCACTCCGTAGTGGCGGAACTCAGTTTCCGACAACTGGTTTCTGGATTTTTCTTCAAGGGCGAGCAATCTCTATGGTAGGGGTTGAGTAATTTACTGTTCCTTTCCCCTCGACCAAAAAATTTTCACCAGGCTGCCAGGTGTCTCAACGGACATTTCACCAGGCAGAAAAATATCACGAGGCGAACCAAGTGGTTTCGTGACATAGGCCCTCTCTTAAGAGAGTTGACCGGGTCTACTCTTTTCAGCAGGAGGTTCGGTCTGAGTGATCTCAGCCTCTTACTCCGGGATCGGATGCCTAGACAAAAAATCAGCCCCAACATTCTCTTTAACGGGAATGTATTCCACCGTAAAGTTGTAGGGCCGGAGCAACAACGACCAAGCATCAAGCGTGCGTTGAGCTTCTGGGAGGTGGCCAGAAACATCAAGGGTTGATGGTCTGACTGGACACGAAATTGTACCCCATACAAATTGGGCTGAAATTTGTGCACGGCCGAGACGTGTGATAAAATTTCCCGTTCCACGGTCAAATATTTTCGCTCGACCGGCTGAAGTTTTCTACTCGCGTACGCTACGGGTCGCAAAGTAAAGGTATACTCCCTCCCCTCCTGTAACAGCGTCGCTCCGATTCCTATACTACTCGCATCAGTCCTTAACACAATGGGTTTGGATAGTTCGGGAAGTTGAAGGACCGGTTTGTTTACCAAGGCCTCTTTCAACTGACTGTAGGCACCTCGCACTCGGGTGTCCATAGTATTGGATCTGGGGATCCCTTCTTCGGGGTTTCCGTTAACGGAACCCCCAGTTCGTTGAAATGTGGGATGAACTTTTGGTAAAACCCGCACAACGAGAGGAAGAATCTTACGTCCTTCTTCGTTTTTGGTCTTGGAGCCCGTCGGACCTTTTCTAGGTTCTTCTCCTCCGGGACGATCTGTCCAGGAGTAATCGTGTGACCTAGAAACTCCAGGGTCTGATATCCGACCATACACTTCGTCAGGCGAGTGGTTAGCCCCACTTTCTGGAGCCTAGTGAAGACCGTCTCCAACGATTTCAGGTGGTCCTCCAAGTTGTCACTGGCGATCAGTATATCGTCCATGAACGAAATAATGGACGGATCCCGTCAGGGATCTAGCAAGGCCCTCATCATTCGTGTAAACACGCTGGGCGAATTTCTGAGACCAAACAGCATCACGTTGTACATGTAGTGCCCACTCGGGGTACTGAACGCCAAGAGGGGTCGGACTTCCGGTTTTACCGGAATCTGGTAATACCCTCGACTTAGGTCCACCTTCGAAAAATACTTAGCATGGTGCAGCCGCGCAAATAGCTGTGTGGGATTCGGTAGGGGCTCCACTTTAAATTGGGTGTGACTGTTCAGGAGTCTATAGTCTATACATAAGCGGTGTTCCCCACTCGGCTTACGTAAGAATACCACCCCTGCATTATACGAGGAGGTGGATGGCGCAATCACGTCATCCTTCAGCAGCTTCTGTATCTCTTCCTCCAGGGTACTCTCTTTAGAGAAGGTTACTGGGTATATCTTCTGGCGGACGGGATCTTGGGTAGTCAAGGTCATATCGAACTCGGCCAACTCCGTCCGGCCAGGTTAATCGGTCAGGATCTGCTGATGGGACTCTAAGACCTGGGCTGTCTGTTCCCTCTCCCGTGGGTCCAGATTAGGGTTCACTTGCACTTCTCGATAGGTCTCTAGGTGCAATAGTGGATACGCCCTTCCCTCGTCGGGTCCTGTCTCCGTATCTACAGCGACTGCCATCTCCGTGAGGAGTGTCAACGTCTAGGGTTTATAAAGTGGGTTCAGACAGGCAGTTGGTGCGAACACAGATGAGGCATGAAAACATGACTATATTAGACATAATTTAATCATCTCAATATCATCAATATCACAGAAATACTTCAATGTCACTCGCTCTCACACCGGCTCTCAGAATACTCTTTGCACTGTTATCAAAGCTATGCGCACTCGTGTCTAGCCACGCACACCAACAGACGTTACGTAGTGGTCACATTCATTTGCACTGAAAGTCTAAGTATATGTCTATCCTGTCTCTCCACACAGTCACACATCCTCTCTCAGTCGTGTCCGAATCCCGTCTGTCCTTTCCTACTCAGTCCGGTGGCCACGAGGTACTTGACCCTCGTGCAGTCCGTGGAAAGTCGTGCTGTCACGTCTGTCCCGCACTCGCCTGTTGAGGTTAGGCGTACTGCGTCATTCTGTTCAAGGTGAACCTGTCCTGGTGCAGTCCTATCTTTAACTTACTGTCTTCGACGTTTGAACTGTTCTACTACTCCCGTACTCTACCCATGTCCTTATGTCTGTCCTCTGTCCTCTGTTATGTCACGTCCAGGACCTTGACATGCTTTCCTTCCTCCCCTCCTTGTGGAACTTATTAGTTGGCACAATGTTGTATTTATTTAATTAGTCTGCACTAATTCTGTCAAGGGCCTAAAGAGAGCTGATAGTCTTGTCATGATATCTATGGGTAAAGGGTGGTAACCGTGGGTAGTAACCGTCTGGTATACTTTGAGGCACAAGCCATCTAATGCTATTCTTGTGGTACCATCTTGGGTAGTTGTTAAAGAGTCACGCTCTCGCCAATCTTAATATAATAGGACTATCTAGACCGAAGTAGCAAATGACTCTTGAAGGGCAATACCCTACAATTGCATCCTTCTCAGACATCCAAAATAATGCCATGAACAATGGTTCTTTTTACAGCAGCTCATCAAGGAAAATTTCCCTGGTCCCCTTAAGATTTCCTTTTAACCTTTTTGTCCCAGATGTGTACATTTCACAGTATAACATCTCTTACTCCTGTATGTTGGTAGTGTATCTAAGAATTACCACTTGTTTCTATCCAAAAGTTACTTATGTCCCTTGTTGTCTTGTACGTGTTGACTAATCTCTCGTTGCTATATCAAAGTTTGTGTACTTTACTTGTTTTTGTGGAGTATTTGAGTAATTTATTTACACTGGTGTGTGTATTAATCTGTACTATCTGCATGTGTTTATAGTGTGTGCTGTCTCATTTCTCTAAGCGTCAAAAGCTGGAATTCACAAGTCACGAATCACAGTATATGCATAATTTGTGAGATGGATCTTCGAGCCATGATTCTTAGATTCATGATGTAATGGTGTAGTGTAATAGTTACAGACATCCAACACTGGCACACGTCACATGTGTTGCAAAAGACGCATACACTATGCAAGAATACAAATTGGCGCGTACAATTTGCACGCTATATGACATTCCCTTGGTTTAATACATGAACGCTGTCTTTCATACACCTGTCTTTCACTGATTCGTCCTGCATTACCTCGATAAAATATGATTGAGGTTGAATATTAAGTTTTTAACATTTTAGAAAATGCGAAGAAAAACAGTTAGCATTAATGATTTATCAAAAAGAAGTTTAGAAACGCGATTAACAAAAAAAAAATTATTTTATGCTTGCGGTTTAGCTATAGCCATAATTTGGGTATTTAAATACCGAAAAAGCGGGCAAAGACTATATATACATTGCTCTTTACATAATACATTTCACAAATTTACAATATTACTAAATTAACTAACTAAGTGATTCCGTCCTCAAATAATGACTGTAGATGAATAACGTCGAAAGTTCGTCGCATGTTTCCTGTAACAAAACTTTAGTCTTAAATACTTGCTTTTCTTGAAGAAACTTTCTAATACTGTTCTGAAGATTTCGAACTGTTTCTGTTGGCGTAAGGCATGCGGATAAAATATCACAGTTCCTAAAATAAGGTAGAAAGGTTGGTTGCATTAATCGACTGGTGATTCCGGCATCCTCGTCCAGAAATCTGGCAAAATGTGCTTCGCTCCTTTAATGTGTTGAATGTCAAAGGAGTAATCTTGCAGAAATAGGGCCTACCGGGCAATTCTGTTATTTTTGGGTGTCCCTTGCTGGATCACCAATAGAGGTGAGTTGTCGGTTTGGATGAGAAAGTGGGTGCCTCTGAGATATTTGGATAGCTTCAGGACACAATAGACTACACTCAGGCCCTCCAGTTCCGCAATATTATAACGCTGTTTGGCTGCTTTTAGGTTTCTGCTGACGTAAACAACTGGATGGTCATTTCCATCCTGGTTTTGCATGAGTACCCCAGCGATCGTAGTGGTGCTGGCATCTGTTTTTACATTAAATGGAGCATTGGTATCTGGCAGGCGAAGAATAGGTGGATTTTAAAAAAGTAACTTCAATCTTTTGATTGCGTCAACTAAATAGACACTCTTACAACTCATATTTATACAATACTAGCTGACCCGTCCCGGCTTCGCCCAGACCCTGGTGGGGAGCATCTCATTTAATTCATATAAGTAGTCATATAAGTTCCCGTTCCCGACTATCTATCTGTCTGTCTGTCTGACCCGGCCCGGCATCGCCCAACTCCTGGTGGGGAGCATCTCATTTAATTCATATAAGTAGTCATATAAGTTCCCGTTCCCGACTGTCTGTCTGTCTGTCTGTCTGTCTATCTATCTGTCTGTCTGACCCGGCCCAGCCCATGGTGGAGAGCATCTCATTTAAATCATATAAGTAGTCATATAAGATCCCGTTCCCGACTATCTGTCTGTCTGTCTGTCTTGGGTAAATGGAGGAGGGAGGAGGAAGAGGGAGGTTTAGGAGGGAAGAGGAGGGAGGAGGAGACAGGAGACAGGAGGAATAGGAGGGAGGAGGAGGGATTAGGAAGAGGAGGGAGGAGTAGGGTGGAGGAGGAGGAGGAGGATGGAGGAGGAAGAGGGAGAAGGAGGGAGGAGGAGAACGCAGGAGGAGGAGGGAGAAGGAGGAGGAGAGGGAGGAGGAGGGAGAGGGAGGAGGAGGGAGGAGGAGGAGAGAGTAGGAGGAGAGAGGAGGTGGAGGGAGCAGGAAGAGGGAGGAGGGAGGAGGAAGAGGGAGGAGGGAGGAGAAGGAGGAGGGAGGAGGAAGAGGGAGGAGAAGGGAGAAGGAGGGAGGAGGAGAACGCAGGAGGAGGAGGGAGGAGGAGGAGAGGGAGGAGGGAAAGGGAGGAGGAGGGAGGAGGAGGAGAGAGTGGGAGGAAAGAGGAGGCGGAGGGAGAAGGAAGAGGGAGGAAGAGGGAGGAGGAAGAGGGAGAATGAGGAGGGAGGAGAAGGAAGGAAGAGGATGAGGGGGAGGAGGAGGAAGAGGGAGGAGGAGGAATGTGAAGGGAGGAGGAGGGAGGAGGTAGAGGGAGGAGGAGGAGGGAGGAGGAGAATGGAAGAGGAGGGATGAGAAGGAGAGGGAGGAGGAGGAAGGAGGAGGGGTAGGAGGGGGAGGAGGAGGGAGGAAGAAGGAGGAGGGAGGAGGAGAAGGGAGGAGGAGGGCGAAGGAGGAAGGAAGAGGAGGGCGAGGAGGTAGGAGGAGGGAGGAGGAGGAAGAGGGAGGAGGAGGGAGGAGGAAGAGAGTGGAGGAGGGAGGAGGAGGGAGGAAGAGATAGGCGGAGAGAGGAGGAGGAGGGAGGAGTAGGAGTAGGGAGGAATAGGAGGGAGGAGGAGGGATTAAGAGAAGGAGGGGGAAAAGGGGAAAAGGAGGAGGGAGGAGGAGAGAGGAGGAGGAGGAAGAGGGATGAGGAGGGAGGAGGAGAGAGGAGGAAGGAGGAGGAAGGAGGAGGAGGAGGAGGAGGAGGAGGAGGAAGGAGGAGGGTGAAGGAGGAGGAAGAGGGAGGAGGGGGAGGAGGGAGGGGGAGGAGGAGGGAGAAGGAGGATGAGGGATGAGGGAGGAGGAGAACGCAGGTGGGGGAGGAGGAGGGGGAGAGGGAGGAGGAGGGAGGAGGAGGAGAGAGGAGGAGGAGGGAGGAGGTGGAGGGAGAAGGAGGATGGAGGAAGAGGGAGAAGGAGGAGGGAGAAGGAGGAGGGGAGGAGGAGGAGGGAGAAGGTAGAGGGAGGAGGTAGAGGGAGGAAAAGGGAGGAGGGAGGAGGAGAGAGGAGGAGGAGGGAGGAGGAGAAGGGAGTAGGAGGGATGAGAAGGGAGGAGGAGAGGGAGGAGGAGGGAGAAGGGAGGGGGAGAAGGAGGAGGGAGAGGGAGGAGGGGAGGAGGAAGAGGAGGAGGGTGGAGGGGGAGGTAGAGGGAGGAGGAGGGAGGAGGTAGAGGGAGGAGGAGGGGGAGGCGGAGGGAGTAGGAGGGAGGAGGATGGAGGAGGAGGGGAGAGGAAGAGGGAGAAGGAAGAGGGAGAAGGAAGAGGGAGGAGGTAGAGGGAGGAGGGGGAGGAGGTAAAGGGAGGAGGAAGAGGAGGAGGGTGGAGGAAGAGGAGGAGGGTGGATGGAGGAGGTAGAGGCAGGAGGAGGGGAGGAGGTAGAGGCAGGAGGAGAAGAGAGGAGGAGGGAGTTCGCCATTCCGAATTCATACTCGTCTAGGTTCTGTGATTTCGGTCCTTCCATTGATTGTTCTTCCCTTCTACACGACTGTAGATAACTTCCTTACACATAAAAAGATGAATTGTTATTGATATTGCCGTGGCATGGAGGCATATATATCAGCAGCAGAGTTGAACGCCTACGCCAGCCAGCACGGCACTTGATGATGATGATGATTGCCGTGTGGCGATTCTGTGTAGTCACGTCATTTTCTTCCCTTTCCCTAGCGTTTTGGTTCGGATATTCTTTCATCATCATCATCATATATTTACGTACGTATTTTGGGAATGGGAGGAGGGAGGAGGAGGAGGAAGAAGAAAAAAAAATACGACAGTTGGCAGCGCTGGAATGAAAGGAAGGCGTGTAGAAAATTTCATCTCAATCGCATGGGCCGTTCGCGAACAAATAAAGGACATACATACATACAGACAGACAGACAGACGGAGATCCTAATTTATATATAAGATTCCATGATTGGATATAGAATAACATTAATGCAAACTGTAAGAGTGGATGTGAATTTACTATAGAAATACATTAACGTGGATGTGAATTTACAATAGTAATACATTACGAATACATGAACACTTTTGCGACAGTAATAATAAATAGAAATCATGGTGGTATTTGAAATTTCAGTATGAAATGTTGTCTGATTCGTCAGTACGGTTGTGAGTATCACAGATAAATGATTTGTCACCAGGATTCTGGTTAACTTTAACTTCTGATGTATGAGCAATGTTGTTGTTAGTGTAGTTAATACTAGCAGTAATAGAAATAGTCTAACCAAGTCAATTCTACACTTTGGTGATTTAGGGTGTTTATATCTGTCGGTCGCATTGGGTGTGTTAGAATAAGTGTTATTGTCGTTTTTAGTAAAGTCGGTGAGTTCTATCTGAGTGTTGATGTCGTCAAAGTCGTTTTCTGCTGTTGTTTTTCAGATAAACCTGTTTGTTTGTATGTGGGAGTAGGACATTTAGTTCTCGTCTTAAGTTAATCGTTTGATTTGTTTTGTTTGCATGAAGTTTGTATTTCTTGGTTGCTGTCTTGTGATGTTACTTTGTTGATGGTACTAATTTTTGTACATTTATAAGTACTGTTGATGACACTTTTATTTCTTAAATTAACTTGAGTAACTTGGGAGGAACACGCGTCACTCGTTTCACTTGTTGGTTTTGTAACTTTGTCACTGATAGTCTCCCTTAGAATTTTTACCTGTGCTGTTTCTTTTTGACATTTATAATTTTGTTCATCTGCAGTTCATTTTGTTACTGCCTTCATGTTGAAATGAATTCGTTCCCAAATTCTAATGTCTTTGTTGGAACAGTTTTTGACATCGGGAAGATTTCCAATAATTAAATTTGCACAGGGGTTATCTAATACCGCACAACTTACTTGCCCTGACAAAAAAGGTGTGTGAATTTCTATCATTGCCAGGGGGTATTTCTCAACATTACCCGCAAATGTGCAACAGGCGACAGAGTTTCCTGTATAGTCAGTGTCATGTACAAATGTTTTTCAAACCCCAATAAGGGTCGCGCCGCTATCGCGAATGATTCGGCAGGGCTGGTTGTTCACGAACCCTTTATGACAATCAAGTTTGCCTTAAGACGACAAGGCGACATTAACACTATCATGTGCCACTTGGATGGCATGGCCACAATTTAAGATCCCATCTGTTTGAAACTTACTACAGGTGGTACAATCATCATAATTAACAATGTTAATAACTTCTAAGGCATTTACTTTCTGATGTTCACTTTAACACTCAACTTCATTGTCACTGTCTGAAGTTGTATCAATCAGAGCAGCGTTAGTTTCCTTTACCATACGACGACCCTCACAGTTAGAGGAATAATGCCAAAATGAGTTACAAAAAAGGCACTTAACTGCTCTTCTGTAGTCAAAACGTTTTGTTCTCTGCTTTTTCACCATCATTTAAAAGTGATGTCTATAGTTCGGATTCTTATCACACATCGAGTACTGATCATGTGATAGTTTGCAGTAATTGCATGGTGAAGGCTTTGCTTTAGGTCTATTTTTATAATTAAATGGTTTTGACTGTTTTACATTCATTGCAGCTGCTACATCATTTTGATTATCAATTACAATAAAGATATCCCTATTAGCTGTGTAAATTGCAGATCATTTCTGTTCAAGTTCTTGAATAGACTGGCAATCACTTTGCTGTAGAAATTTGACAAAAGCTGTAGGCATTGATGTAGTAATCGTATTCATAATCATCAGTTCTTTCAGTTTATTAAAGCTCTTATCAATTTTAGCTGCGCTAATCCATTTACTGAAGTTGTCTTGTACTGTTAATACATAATCTATGAACGTTTGCTTAGCTTTTGGGCATAGTTTGGACAATTGGACCTGATATCCAGCAGCATCAAGAAGGAAGTGTTGCATTATCCTATGCGTAATGTACTTATAATGTGTTTTTAATTCTTGGGGAATGGTCTCTATAACTTTTAATGGCTCAAGTTCTAAGTTACGCATGCATATGATAGCCTAATTTCTTTGGGAATCTCGTGATGATATCGCATTAATGTTTCAAAATTTTCTGACCAGGCGGATATGGAGTCTCCAGAGCAACAGGGCTTAACAATTCCCTGGAACTTTTTGAATTTCTGCTCTTCATCTGTATTTTTTAATTTATTATTTGAAATTTGAATCTGAGAGTCAATTTCGAGTTGTTTTACTCTCATTTGGATCTCTGCTTCTATTTTCTTAGCTTCTAATTCTAATTCTTCCTGTCTGATGGCTGCTTCCGTTTCCAACTTTTTGTTAGCTGCTTCCATTTCTAACTTTTTGTTAGCTGCTTCCATTTCTAACTTTTTGTCAGCTGCTTCCATTTCTAACTTTTTGTTAGCTGCTGCTGCTTCCATTTCTAACTTTTTTGCTCACGTTCTAACGCTCTTTCTTCCAGGAGTACATCTTTTGCATATTTTCTCACTCCATTCTGCAAGTTTCTAACCTGAGTATCCTAATTTTTCCCCTAATTCGATACACTTTTCTAGAGTTCAAATTTTTACAATTTTCAATAATAATATGTATATTCAGAATAATTATCTCCCTTGCCAATAAATTTTTGCGTACACAAGTAGATTATCTTCCTTTTAGTATTATGACAACATGGTTATCAAATTTATGTATGTGAAAACTGGGAGTGCCTATTTAGGCGCACTTCAAAAGAAATAAAGTATAGCTTTGTTGATTTCAGGGGAGTTGCTCCAGCACCATGTTGATTACTGTACTTGAAGTCTCGTGCGTCTGTTATACAACCTTGCTTTTACAAAATGTTACATAACATCCTGTAGTGGGAAAAGAAAAACATTAGTATTGTTCTGTAGTCATGTCGGTCTTATGTCTTGTAATTAGAGAGAGAATGATGAATGACTAGTTTTAGAGTGGAGTGATAATAGATATTTGTCAAACTCTTAGATTGTCGTTATTTGGTTTGTAGGCTTGTATTTTAACTTGGCTAGTCCAAGAGCAGTCACAGTATTTTCTATGTTAACTGTCTATCTTAACGTAACTGTCTTGGGACTCGCCAAAAAGGACTAAAGCCCCCAAAGCTTACCTGTCAACGTCTAGGGTTTATAAAGTGGGTTCAGACAGGCAGTTGGTGCGGACACAGATGAGGCATGAAAACATGAATATATTAGACATAATTTAATGGCAATATCCTCATCTCAATATCATCAATATCACAGAAATACTTCAATGTCACTCGCTCTCGCACCGGCTCTCAGAATACTCTTTGCGCTGTTATCAAAGCTATGTGCACTCGTGTCTAGCCACGCACACCAACACACGTTACAAAGCGGTCACATTCATTCGCACTGAAAGTCTAAGTATAAGCCTATCCTTTCTCTAAACACAGTCACACACCATCTCTCAGTCGTGACCGAATCCCGTCTGTCCTTTCCTACTCAGTCCGGTGGCCACGAGGTACTTGTCCCTCGTGCAGTCCGTGGAAAGTCGTGCTGTCACGTCTGTCCCACACTTGCCTGTTGAGGCTAGGCGTACTGCGTCATTCTGTCCAAGGTGAACCTGTCCTGGTACAGTCCTGTCTTTAACTTACTGTCTTAGACGTCGGAACTGTTCTAATACTCCCGTACTCTCCCCATGTCCTTATGTGTGTCCTCTGTTATGTCACGTCCAGGACCTTGACAAGGAGCTGCTTCACCGGTCCTCGCCTTGTATTTCCGCAGGAGATTGATATGGAACATATTCAGTTTTCTCCGGATCCCAATTTGATAGTTGGTCCGGGACACAACCCGTTCGATGGGGAATGGTCCTTGCGATCCTATCTCCAGTTTGTTGGTTCCCGTCGGGAGCAACAACACTTTGTCTCCCACCTCGAGAGCTATTTCCTTAGACGTGCGGCTGTAGTACGCCGCATGTCGTTTCCGGGCCTTTCATACGTTCTGTGTCGCCAAGGCCCATTCCGTGTGAAGCTTCTCCTTAAGCTCCTCCACGTATTTGTAAGAGTATATCACTTCTTCGGACGTCCCCTCTTCAGTCCAACTCCTCAGCATGGCCTCCAATGGACCCTTGATCGGTCGGCAAAACAGCAGTGTAGCTGGTGGCAGTCCCGACGTGCCATGTGGCACTTCCCGATAAGCCAAAACGTGCCGCCGGGATATATTCATCCCACTGCTCGGGTTTTTCCTGGGCCAGTTTCCGGAGCATTGTCATCAACGTACCGTTTAAACGCCTCACCTGCCCATTCGCTTGAGGGTGGTAAGGGCTGGTGTGAATGTGGTTGGAGTGGAAAATTCAAAAAAATTCCTCCATTAATATACCACAAAACTGTGACCCATTATCCGTAAGAATAATATTGGGAAAACCCAATCGTGTAAAGGCCTCCATTAGTGCGTCGGCCACTCGCTTAGAGTCTATAGTGGCCAGCGGTATGGCCTCCCCCACATCGAATATCCACCATCGTGAGGATGTACATGTTCCTCTTTCTAGTCCTTGGAAGAGGACCCACAATATCGATGGCCACTTTCTAAAAAGGAGAGTTCGTTACAGGCATTTCGCCTAAGACCACCGGTGCTATCCAATGCTTTGGTGCCACCCTCTGGCACTCGGGGCAGGATGTAACATACCGACGGACGTCGCCGGACATTCCTGGCCAATAGTAATGCCAGGAAATCCGCTGAAGCGTAGCTCGAACACCCATAAGTCTGCTAAACGACATGGTGTGTCTCATATGAAGAAAATGGTTAGGGTAGGCCTTCGGCACTACCAGCTGACCGTGTAAGTTGTCTCCCATTCCGGTAGAGCAGCCGATTCTTCATGTAATACTGCCCCCGTTTCGGTGGGTCAGCACTTCTCTGCAGCTTCTGGTAGCAAGGACGCAGAGTCGCGTTTCGCTCTGGGCAGTGCGCAATTCCCCTGGCAGGGGGATAGAGATTATTGCGTCTGCCTCGTCTTTTCCCGTCTGGGATCGGGTCTGTATAGCACTTATGTGGATCGGCTCTTTCGGCATCCTTAGGAATACGTGTCTGAACCCCAGTATGGCGGGGGAAATGGGGTTGATCAACACGGCCGCTAAAATCGCGCCGAAGACATACCTTGACCTGATCTCTTCGTAGCCGGCTGTATTTCGATATTCTCCCCAGTGAGTTGTTCTGGGCTTACCAGACTGGCGTCGATTACTGCCTCAAATTGTAGGCCAGTATCGTATAGGCATTCAACCTGTTGACCGTTAACCTCGATCAAATCGACCACAGGTGGTCGCTCTTGGTCCAGAGTCTCTTCACCGACCTCGACCTTTTCGGTGGAAGCCGCCTTCGGTTCCACTAAGCAGGCCGCGAAGTGAGAGTCTTTAGCCTTCGCTTTGCAATCCTTGGTATGGTGCTCATTAATCTTGCAAATCTGACACCTTCTTCCGTTCCAGTTCTTCTTCGGGGAAGATTTCTGTGGGCTCTAGCTCCCATCCTTCGACTTTTCAGGACTCTTTTCTGATGACCTCTCTGAAGACTCTACCTTTTTCTGATGAGAGCTTTTCACTTTCTTCTTGTCCGATTTGACCTGACCTTTCGTACTTAGGGGATGGGTTTCGCTTGCCTCCCAATGTACTAAGACGAACCGTTCAGCTAATTTTGTCACGACGGCTAACCGTTCCGCCCTCTGTTCTCCCAAGAACGTCTTGAGCGGGTTCGACTTATGCTTTCGCATTTGGTCGACGATTGTGAGCTCTTCGAGACTGTCGTAGTCTTTCACAAACTCGGCTAACTCCATCAATTTATGCAAATAGGAGTTGAGTTGCAAGCTATTTGTGGCAAATAACTCACCTGGCTCGCATTTCGCTGACCGAAACTTCTTCCGGTACATGTGTGACGTCATTTCAAAACGTTTCAATAACGCATCTTTCAACGCGTCGTAAACGTCCTCATGTCCCGGCGGTAAACGAGCATAGACCTCTTACGCGGTTCCACAAAATCCTTGGGATAATGTTACACACCATTTGTCTTTATCAAGACCCATTGCGACAGCAATAGCCTCGAATTTCTGTAAGAACTGGGCTATCTTTTCTTTGTCTTCCTCAAAAATCGCTAGAGGAAATTTTATGGCATGGTAGCCATGTCTACCTAATGTATATGAACCAGGGAGTGAAGAACCTCCTACTGCTCCTTCAGTGTCCCTACAAGCTTGTGCCTTGAGCTCGAGTTCCCGCATTCGGTACTCATGCTCCCTCTTCTGAGCTTCTTGTTCAGCTTCTAATTTCTTAGCTGCTTGCTCAGCTTCTAGTTCAAGTTTCCGCATCTCCAGTTTCTCCAAGCGTTCGGCTTCAAGCTTCTTAGCCACATGTTCTTCTTCCCGCTATCTTCTCTCTTTTACTTCCGGACGGAAGTCCCTCTCTACCTCTTGTATATACTTCTTTAGTGCAGCCCCTTCCAGGCCCATTTTATGCCTGTAGCCCGCTCCTCTGACATATTTAGTTTGACAGATGCCATAGTTAGAGAGTATGTGTTAGTAGTGTGAGTTATATTTCAACAATTCAATATATAGATAGACACTAATAAAATCTAATCAATACACCACAATACACAGCACACCACAAGTCAATCTGTCTATGTCAAGAGAAGAAATAGGACCAATGACCTCAGTAGACTTCTATATGGAGACTAGGAATGATATGTCCTACCACCTAATTATCACCAGAGCTGGATCATAACAATATCCCAGACGAGCCTCCACAAATGTCGTAGCACTTCCTGGGGCGAGAGGAACCTGCTATCTCACTGTAACAACGGGATGTCTTTAGCCCCGGTACATAGGTGCCCTCAGCCCACAAAACCCCTTCAGCCCTTTGATCACTTTCTCCCTCACTAGCAACCAAGGGAAATTACCCCTTTCAAACCTCGTCCTTAAAACATGACACAACTGTGGTATCTAACTATGTAAACAATATGGTGTATTGTACAAGATGAATGAGTATGATGATGATGACTCCGAGAAAGGCCTCACTGTATCTAGGTGAGAAGAGACAGGGATGTGTACGAGCAGTCTCAGGGTAGAGCTATCATCCTCGGGACAGGTCAAGAGGATCACGCAACAGGCCAACTCGAGTACTGCCTCACCGCGTGTATCCAGACTCCGGCCAGATCTCGTCTTCTCGAACTTTCCAGGACGGTGACCGGGTCGACTCAAGGGTATCTGGTACCTCTTGTCTGGGATGACCTGCAAGACCGGCTCACACTATTTGATAGATAAGTCCCAAAGTCTCTGGTGTGGCCGGGGACCTGAATTCATCTGATGTACCCTTAGAATGTAGCACGTAGACTGCTGGAAAGGGGAGAGTTCTCTGTCTCGCTATATGCTGGCTAGAGTCAATCAAGTCACTGGTGGGGGGCCTCTCCAGCGTAATCACAAACTTCAGCCTGAGTCGCTGGGCAGTTGGTACAGATTAGTTTAGTTTAGTTTAGTCGAAGGATCAACATCACGGCACACGGGTGCAACCCATAAGTGCTCCGTTTTCCTCATAACTCAAATCTGAGTCTGGAGAAACTCAGCTCAGTGCACCAGCTCCGTAGCACCGGCAGAGGATCCTGAAAATACTTTGAGAATATTTTTAACTCGGAATTTTGCCCGACAGCGCCGTTAGGCTACTCTTTTTCGATTTCCAACTGCCAAAGATTTTTTTAATTCGCAAAAATACAGAAGGGCGTCCGATCTCACTACCCAGAGACCAGGGGAAATTTTACTACTAGAAGTCCACGTGAAAACATCCCGGTCATCACCGGGGCTTGAACCCGGGACCTCCAGCACTCGAGGCGGACACCATACCTCGAGACCACGCAGCACCCTTGGTACAGATAGAATAGTTCAGTAACTGGCGATGGCTCTGTAGATAGTGTGCACATCTTGGACAAGAACTTGAAAAGTGTACTTGCCTTGGGTGGAAGATCATTAACCAAATAACAATCGAAACCATCGTATTGGGTTCTGGTTACGTGACTTTTCGCTGGCAGAGTTGTAGCTGGTCGCATACTCCGATGTAGACTCTCGGGATTAGGTACACCCGGAAATAATTGTGGTGTCCACGGACTGCTCACAACTTCTCTTTCTTTGGTTCGTCTCAATGAACCCGTCACCAGACCTTCCCGTAGCTCCCAGGAAGGTAGAACCTGGGGGAGAACAATACTCGGTGAAAGTAGTGTGACTCAAGCTTACCTTCAGCGCATACACTCTTACCTATAGTCCCTCAGCAGGCGGATCCTCCCCATAAAGATCTGGACACCCTCATTAGCTGCTCGTGTCTGCCAAGGATGAACTGGGCCTAGGACTAGACCGGCAGCTAACTGAGCGGTGTCATCTTCTCCGGACTGAATTAGAGGTGGGTCCAAAGGTTCCCTGACGCTGAGAGGTTGTCCTATCCTCAAACTGCTACATAACGTACAGGGTTAGTGAGTTAGTGATACTCCTAGGCAGAATTGCCATGCGGAAGGACCGAAGGCATTGTATCCGATACACCCTCCCAGTTATCCGCTAGAGATTATGTAGTACCGTGCCGCAGGTACAATATCCAATAGATCCAACAGAATATACAGGGTGATCTCCCTGTAGCAGAAATTCACACCCCGTTCTCCCCACCCTGGTCCCAGGTCAGGGCATTTAGAACGGTGTCCTGTTCCATAGAACAATCCTGGCGCATCAGTCACTTCCCCCATTGCCAACCTCTCTGAATCAACTATATATTAAGCTGGTATTCCCTCGAGGGATACTAATTACAAGACAGATGTGAGGAAAGCCAAGAAGAAAGCCAGTGGTCGCCCCACCACCTGACCCGAAGTTCGACTCCCGATACGCCCTTGAAACGACCTCTGTGGTTTCGGCCGACAGGTCACTCCATTCGTCTTACTCGCCCGAGTTCATCGATACATAAAATGCTATACACGATGCGATTCCTTAATCTACTTCCGGTTGCGCTACGAGTAACGGTTCGGCAACGCCGAACCTGCCGTCGCTCGAGTTCATGGAGTTGGCCATGTGTGAACTCAAATTACAGGTCTTGTTTCCCTGACCTCGATTTGCTCGATCTACAGTGGCTGTGAATAAGCCGCGCTCAGCTAACCTAATAAATATCTTTGCAAACAAAGCTGGTAAATACGCGTTTGCAACAGGCTTAAATTACAGGTTTAAAACACAAGCCTACAACAGTTCACATCTGACCTACTTTCTCGCGACGGTCAGTACACGCGTCCTAGCCATCTTGCGTTACGAAACACCGACACAGCATTACTTTAAAAAAAGGCTTTACAATTACCTTCACACAAATAGGCCAACAGTTGATATGGGAGCCGTTGCCAATTCAGTAGGGCATGACGTCGAAATTCTCTGAAACTAATCAAGACATGTGTCGTCCCGCTCTCCATAACAAGTCACCAGGCCATAACGCCGTCTGTCTGCATGTGAGCTCAGTTTACAACTGACTCTTTGTGTGCTGGACGTACCACTGCGGCTGCGTCCCAGACTTGCGCACTCCTTAGTGGCGGAACTCAGTTTCCGACAACTGGTTTCTGGATTTTTTTTTCAAGGGCGAGCAATCGCTTTGGTCGGGGTTGAGTAATTTACTGGTCCTTTCCCCACGACCAGTAAATTTTCACCAGGCTGCCAGATGACTCAACGGACATTTCACCAGGCAGAAAGATATCACGAGGCGAACCAAGTGGTTTCGTTACAATGATGATGATTCTTCTTCTTCTTCTTTCATTCGCTTGAAATATGTCTATAACTGCAGTGCTGTCTCTTGTATAAATTGAACTGTCTTTTTCAGTTCACACAGCGGTCCATAGAGTTTATCTTCCACTGTCGTCTCTCTAGGCCAGAAGGTTTGCCTAGATATGTTATATTTTGGGCAGTCTTGGAGTATATGCTCTGCTGTCTGCGACGCCAATCCACATGTACACATGGCTGTTTCACCAATCTTGAATTTTGTATACATGTGGTTGCGTAATCTATTGTGTCCTGTTCTGAGGCGCAGAATAATGACTTGTTCTGGTATATCCATAACGTGGTAGTCATCTTGAGCAGGTTTTGGTGGCTTTCTGACTGATTTGATCATTCTTTTCTTTTGGTGGTATGTTACAGGCACATCAGGCTGTTCTTTTTTGGCTCCTTCCTTAGCCAATTGATCAGCTCTGTCGTTCCCGGGTACTCCACAGTGGTATGGTATCCACTGTATGGTGACCTTATGCTGACTGCTAAGTTCAGAAAGTAGTGTCCTTAGTACTGGCAATTTCCCAGACAGGAGCGCCTCGAGTACTGATTTTGCATCTGTCAATAGCACCACAGGTTGTGTACCATTGCTGGTATTTAGTAATTTCTCTGTTGCTATCTTGATTGCCTCAATTTCAGCATCGTAGTTATGGCAGTACTTTCCTGTCGGTACTCTAGCTGTGTCCCTGGTATTATTTGGGTATTCTATGTACACTCCCGCTCCTCCATTTCGAACAGCATTTTGTGCTGACCCATCTGTGTAGACTCGGATCCAGAGGTCCTGTGGGTATTCTTCATCAAGGAAGCTGAGAGTGGCTGTTCTGCGCTGCACACTGTTCTGATCTTCCTTGTCAAATATTCCTCTCACTTTTGTCTGGATTTGTAATGATAGTCTATGCTCATCTTTCCATGGAGTTCGCTCTGGAATAGTTGTTAGGGGGATACCCACTGTGGGCAGATCGATGGTTTCTCTGCAGAGTCGTTTGGCCTGGTGGATAAAACTACTTCTTTTCAACCGCCCCATAGCTAGGTTTTCAAATCTGTTCTTCATAGGGTGGCCTAGCAAGCTGAGGAACTTTTCTGCTTGTATTAGCGTTTTCGTATCTCTGCGCTCACTCAGTGCTTGTGTCCTCCCCATCTTCTCCATTTCCACTATAGGGGTTGATCTCATCCCTCCTGTGGTGACTCTAAGTGCTTGATTTTGCACTTTGTCCAGCTCTTGTAGTGTGGTTTTTGCTGCCGAACACCATGCAGTTGACCCGTATTCCAGGTGTGGTCGTATGCTCTGTTGATAAACTTTGCTAAGTATTTTCCCACTGGCACCCCATGTGGTTCCACTTAGCTTTCTCAGGATGGCTATTTTCCTTCTGGCTTTTGCTACTGCTTTGTTGATGTGCTTTCTCCATGTCAGCCTGCCATCAAATGTTACTCCAAGGTATGTTGGTTCTTTATCTTCTCGTAGGGGTGTTCCATTTATCTGGATGGTCCCTGCCTTTTGTTTTGGAGAGAGGGTAAATAGTGTGGTGCTGCACTAGTCAGTGTTTATGCTGACACACCATCTATTTGCCCATGCAACAAATGTATCTACAGCTCTTTGTAGTAATCTGGTGGCCACTGATGCATGTTCATTTGTGCTCCATAGAACCAGGTCATCGGCATACATTGCGGCTTTAATTCCATGCGGTAGATTAGCAACGAGATCATTGATGAAGATTAGAAAGAGTGTGGGGGACAATACTCCGCCCTGGGGAACTCCGTGACGCAGTAGTACTTTCTTGCTCTTTAGTCCGTCTATCTGTACTCGGGCTCTTCTGATGTGCAAGTATGCTTTCACCCATTTGTACATTCTTCCATTGACTTTGCAGTTTCTCCGTTTCTTCATCAGACCTTCTTTCCAGACTTTGTCAAAGGCTTTCTTCAAATCTATCCATGCCGCAAGCACCAGCTTCTTCTCTTGGAATGCATCCTCAATTTCTTGAGAGAGGTCGGTTGTCTGATCTTCCGTAGAGTAGCACTGCCTAAAGCCAGCCTGCTGTGGCACAAGGATGTTTTTACTTTCAATGTATCACTGCAGTCTGTGATTGATGATGCGCTCCAGTGTTTTGCAGAGACAGCTGGTGAGGCTAATTGGTCTGTAGCTAGAGGCAATGGAACTATCTTTCCCTGATTTTAGGAGGGGTATCATGATTGCTTCTCTCCAGGCTTGTGGAACACTGCCTAAGGTCCAACTGTTATTGAAGATCTGCAACAGCTTTGCTTTGGCCTCTTTTCCTAGGTTCCTGATCATTTCATTGGAGATACCATCAGCTCCTGGTGACTTTCTCATTTTCAGTTTTGATATGGCTAGCTCCAGTTCGCTGATTGTGATGGGTGCCTCCAGAACCTCATGTACTATTTCCTTCTGTCCTGTATGTTGCCGTTTCTCTTGAATCTCTTGTTGTTTCTCTGGACTGTTATTGATATTGTTATCTTGTGCGAATGAGTCCACAAAATGGTCAGCTGCTTGCTTTCTTGTTAAGATTTTTCCATCTTTATGTAGTGCGATTTTTGAGTTTCTCCCTGTGCCCTCATCGTTAAGTTGTTTTATTAGCTTCCACAATTTCCTTGTGTCTCTTTCAAAGTTCAGAGACTCTGTTTTTTCCTGCCAGCTTTTCCGTCTAGCCTGCAGCTTGGCCCTTTGAAATTTGGCTTTTGCATGCTGGAATTTATTGTGGTGCTCTTGGCTGGGTGTGGCCTCTGCTTGCTTTCTACATACTTCCACATCATTATGCAACTGTTCCAGTTCACTACTCCAGTAGGGTTTATATTGTTTACGGGCTCCTCTTGGTACTGTTTCTCGCGCTGCCTGTAGTATGCATTTCCCAAACTCTTCAACTACTTTATTTATGTCTTTCTCAGTGTTCAGGTTTCTAACCAGTATGCTGGTGCGATGCTTGTACACCGCCCAGTCTGCTTTCTTGTAGTTCCACCTCGAGAGGGTGCTGCTTTCACTTACAAGCTCATTTTCTACAGTTAGAAGGACTGGTCGATGGTCACTGCCACCAAGTTGTTTCCCAACAATACGTGTAATGTTCCACTCCAGGTCTGGTGAATGAAAAGCCAGGTCAGGTGTAGTTGTAGAGTGCCATGATCTCGAGTAGAAAGTATGTGGGTCGGACGGCTTGTTAACCAAGATGAATCTATTCTCATCCTGCCAGTCTTCCAGTCTCTCTCCTCTCTGGTCCATGTGATCATAGCCCCAACTCTGCGAGTGGCTGTTGAAATCGCCGCACACAATCATTTTTTCTGTTAATGGTAGTGTGTCCAGTGCCTGTGGACGGTCACTTGGACAGTAGTAATTGATCAGATGTAGGTCTGTATAGCCTGTTTTAAGTTTAAGTGTCTGATACTCAGCCCCTTCCATATAGACTTCGATTTGGGAAGCAGTGATGTTATTTTTTACAAGGGTAAGTATCTCACCTTTTCACCTGTCCTTTCGGTCAGATCGGTAACACTGATAGCCTCTGATTTTGAAGGCTATATTTTCGTTGAGGTGAGTTTCTTGCAAGCAACATATGCTTACTTTTTCTTTGTCCAGGATGTTTTCTAATTCTACTTTTTTGTTGCTGACTCCCTCCGCATTCCAGTGCATTATTTTAAGTCTTAGTTTAGTATGGCCAGCTGTTCTATTCTCATGTCCCCTGGCTCCACAGGACATCTGAGAAGGACCTCCAGTAGTTGGGGTTGGACCCTTTCGAGACATAGGGCCCGGCACTGCACCTGCCTGGGGGTCCAAAGCAGGGCGAGCACCATAACGATTAGCAGTAGTCGACATATTCCATTTTGCGTAATTGCGTGGCATCCTGATTTCTGTGGTGCGCCTCCTGGCTGGTTGCCTCCGTCTTCAGCACCTTTCCTTTGCTAGAGCAGACTGTGGTCTCACTCGAGTTTAGATGTGTACACACGCACACACGTGTCTGCACATGCATGTATGTGTATACACATCTAGAGCACACTGGTTATTTTCCGGCGCCAGATGCTCGCCGTCGCCCCTTCTCCTGTTAGTTAAAACAGTTCCGCCACGTGATGGCCAGGAGTTGGACTTTTGCTGCAGAGGTTATGTATTCACGAGCCATTGGGGTATTTAAACAATGTTGGGCGCTCACCCCAACACTGCGCCCCGGCTACATACAGCAATTTGGAATGATGATGATGATGATGATGATGATGATGATGATGATGATGATGATGATGATGATGATGATGATGATGATGATGATGATGATGATGATGATGATGATGATGATGATCTCAGTTCTATATTTTAGTTCTTTTCATTTAATATTGCCGGTCTCCGTGGTCGAATAAGTTAGCAGCTTTCTCCGTAACCCCGAATGATCTCGTGGTTGACGTGAGCGCACGAGAATTGGAAGCGGTTCGAGTCGCGCCAGTGACTTATGAGAGTATGGAGCTGGTCGCTCAGAAAGTCGTGGCGTGCTGATGAACGTAATCTAGCCTAGGAATCAACATACAGCTGAAAGATGCTGATGTTGACGCAATATCTTGAAAACACGATGGAAACGCGGGAAAAAAAAATTAATATTGTTTTTATATCACCCAATGAGGCCCTGTAAGGGATAAGTTTTACACTAAAGAAGGGGTCACCACACTTTTTTCACGGCAGGCCGGATAACTGACATAGTTACGAGCGCGGGCCGAATACTCATTCTGTACAATGCTTGCGGCGATCTCCGTGGCAAAGATCTTATGGACGCAGTTCGTATTCCCGTATACCTGCGTTCGAAACACAGCTGCGCGCGATTTGGCAGCAGACCGCGTTGCGATGGTTGTTTATGCTATGGTATGGGTGCCGGTCTTTCAGAAAGCAATGGCAAACTACTGAACGTAAACTTGCCAAAACATCAACAACAGCAAAAATTGCTGTTGTTGACTGCAAACGTCCTGTAAAGAATATGCAACTAACTTTAACAACACATGCGAGCCATATCAAAAGCTCTGGGAAAGAAAGACGAAAAACTAAGTTAATCATGGGTGAATGGCGTACAATGCACACAAAAACAAAGACAGCCAACATAATTATTTACTTTAAAAAAAACGTTATCAAAGAAGGCGATGTTAACAAAAAGATAGTTACATCAGACCTAATGTGCACATATCCAAATTTTACAAACTAAGCAACAAAAGAGGTTAGGGAGGTTTGTGAAACTGATATTCGGCTTTCAAGATATCGATGTTTGGTTTGGAATTGCTGCATCCAATCAATAGAATTGCTTTCAAATGTTCATCAGTCAATCTCGTTCGATGTGTTGACTTCACATATTTCATTTTCGAAAATGTTTGCTCACAGACATAAGTTGTTCCAAACACTGATGCCATAAAAGCGGCAAATTTCTTCAGTTTCGGAAACCCATCATCAGGTAAGCAGCGGTAAAATTTAATAAGTTTTCCTTCTCCGTGCTTCTCTTTCAACAAGTTATTTGCTTGCAAATCAATGAGCTATAATTGTAGTTCAACCGGCACATCATCAAGATTACAATCAAACGGATTCTGGATCAGAAGAATGTCGCTCTCAATTCTGTCAAGATCTGAAAATCTTTCCGAAAAATACTTCTTCAAGTGACGATTAATTTGTTTCGGAAAATCGAGGTTGACATATTCGGCAATTGTAGTGTAAAACTCTTTGAAACTGAAAATGAGAAAAGTTTTCTCCTTCCAGTTGTGCTTCAACACTGACAGCTTTCTCTCAAAATCTTTGATGATTCTATAGAAATCACGGACGAGGTTATCCTTTCCCTGAAGTTTCAAATTCTTTTCATTCATGTGGGATGTGATGTCGACCGAAAATGACAACTTTGACAGCCATTTAGGATCTGACAGCGGTGGATCAGCTCTATCTTTTTCAGTGAGGAAAACATTTATTTCGTTTCGGAGCTTGTAAAAACGAAACAGCACTTTGCCGCAGCTGAGCCACCTCACTGATGTGTGATAAAGCAAGTCACAGAATTCAGAATCAATTTCTTCAAGAAAATCCTGGAATTGACGGTGCATGTCCCCGAATGAAATTCACAGCAGAAACGACTGGTTTCAGTACACAAGAAATATCTAAATCTTTCTCACAGAGTGCTTGCTGATGTATTATGCAGTGTGTGACTAAAGCTCCCGGAATTTGCAAAGCTTCTAACTGAGTCCTGATCTGCCCCATCAGCTCCTTCCTTGCTCCAGCCATGTTTTTTCCTCCATCAACTGTAACACCTCGAAGCTGATTCCACTGAAGGTTATAGTCTTGCAAAACGTTTTGCACTTCCATGAAAATGTCTTTTCCAGTTGTTGTTCCATGCATGCTGCAAACGGATGCCAACTCTTCCATTATCTGAAAGTCCAAATTGACACCACGAATGAACAGGAGTAGTTGTGCGTACTCGAGAGGTCAGTAGACTCATCCAGCGCCAGAGAAAATAACACAACAAATTCCTAGTTTTCTCGCGTATCTGTAGCACTATGTTCTCTCCAAATTCTTCTGTTTTTCGCACAACTGAACTTGCCGAAAGGTTGATAGTTCCAAACAAATCGACTTTCTCAGGACACAAGTCATTTGCTGCTTCCATCATACTCTTTGATTAAGTTGCCATCAGTAAACGGGTTTTCTCGTTTTACCATCTTATGCACTATTTTGTAACTTGTGCGAGTGACAGATTCATTTTCACCAAACATTCTCGTGAAGAGATTTGCTTTGAGTTTCGAAACCACGTTTCATTGAATCGTGTTTCTCAGAGTGTAACTTTCCAGAAAACTTTGAATATGTGGATAGATGTTGTGTTTCATAATGACGACGAAGATTGCACTCTTTGAAAACGGCAACACTTTTGCTGCATATTATGCAACTGATTTTCTGGTCCTTTGTTTCCACAAAGAAGTACTTTACTCCCCATTCTTCATTGAAAACGCGAAACTCGGTGGTGATTTTTCTTTTCTTAGTAGCCATAATGAAGGCTGAAGTACACGGGATCTGAAAATTAAAAGGACATTTAATTAGAAACAATTAAAGACCTATTGAAACACAAGAAGAGCAGAGGACAAGAGGTCACCAGTGAAGCTTCGACTCACCTAAGATACATATAAAGTTTATAGGTGCCTTTGGTACTAGCATATATCTCATAATAGGTTTTGCTTAATATTTAATTAGGGCCGGTCTAAATAAACAGCTTAGGGCAGAGTTTTTCAAACGGGGTTCCACGAGTGGCAGCCAGGGGTTCCATCGAAAAAGACTGAAATCGCCTAAACGCAACATTTCTGCCCATCTTATTTATTATATAAAGGCTGACAGACACTTGGATCATTGCACAAAGTTCCTTGAGCAACGTAAATATTTGTGTAAGGATCTGCTCCAGCAGAAAAGATGAAAAACATGGGCATAGGGACCAGATCGAATAACACCTTGACCAGGGGAATTCTTCTGAGCTGGGGATAATATTTTCGTAACAACACGAGGCTTCTATGGCATTTCTATGCTATGTCTGCTACTTTATTGCCTCCATTCACACTTGTAGTTAACTTACCTATCACTGTCAAACAAAGAAATCCTTGTTACATACCTGAAAATGGATGGCTGTCAAAAAGAATTAAATATTTCTGGAGCATCGGACTTATGTTGATAGCCGGATGCATCTGGGGGTGGGAAAGGTGTGTGTGTGTGTGTGTGTGTGTGTGTGTGTGTGTGTGTGTGTGTGTGTGTGTGTGTGTGTGTGTGTGCTTGCATGTGGTTTTCTTTTTGCCGTGTGTAACAGTAATGATGAGGTTAGTTGCATTACTGCCAAGACAATGATGTCTGTCTATTACTCCTAACAACTGATAATTCTGCAGACTTAGACCTAGGTACACAATAGTCACTTTCACTCTGTCATGACTCTCAAACAATGAACCAGGTGAACTCAGTTGTTATTGATTTAATAAACACTCGATATCACACACAGGACAAAACACATAGAGAATTATCATACGAAATTTAGATCTTAACCAGAGGATTAGACGACAGCTAAGATGTGATAACTGATCCATGGAGTTCTATATCATCATATTATTAGGAGTTTGGAATGTCTGTCTGTCCGCTGACAAGAATACTTCACCTTAAGATACGCCAGACTCTTTCGAGATCCGAGCTGACCAGATGTAGATCACCTTGGGAAATACTTGGTAGTCAAGACTGGTGTTTCACAAAATCTTCCCTTCTGGATATACCATTATAGCGTATTATTGACTATATTTTATCAGACTTGACTGTAGGTATAATTTCTCACCGAGTAGCTGAACTAACCAGCACGCTTCAGATACTAGCTTCCATATAGATGAAAACTATAGTCGTCTTTAGAACCAAACCCCAGCAAATAAGTTCCTTCAGTGGTCTGATAATTCTGGGTCTCTTGGTAGTAACTGAAGATGGTTTGGGTTTTCCCCAAACGAGATTTTCATACCAATGATGGAACACACGCCTCTGGTTGATATTTGGGTTTGGTTAGCCTTTTCACGGTTGAACTAGATCTTTTTTCAAAATTGTTATTGATGCAGGCAAATATTCAAGATAACAATGCCGGTAGACAAGATATCTTCCAAATGGGCAGTGATGCAGGTAATTATTCAAGATGTCTTCAAAATGGGCATTGATGTATGTTGATCATCTTTTGGTATTAACCTCACCAGAAGAAACAAAGGGAGGACTTGCAAAATAAACATAACTCCAGGGTAGTATTCTATATCAGCCCAATCAAGCCCAGCGTGACCTCACCTCCCAGTTCAGACTTCATAATATCAATATACATATTTGATATTATACACAAGGATACCTGTTCCCTGGACATGAATATAAACTGGCCTGAGGATATGTCCCTTTCTGGTCAGTGATGAAGACTGCACACTGGTCTTGTCCATCGTCAGGTTAGTCTGGTGCGGTACCCTTCTCTGGAGTCAGGTTCCATTCAATTATAGAACCCTATAATATTAGGCCTTACCAACCATTTATTAATATTGTATTTCTTATCACTGGGTGAAAGTGTTTACCTCTTCCCATTTGATAAAGAAAGAATTCCCTGTCCTATAAGTTCTTTACGACGTATACTTAGTATATTTAGATGTGTGATTTAGATGGAAAGAATAGGGTATTCTGTGCCGCACTATATGGCACTGGATGCTGAAGATTAACCATTAACAAACTATATTGCATTTGATTTTAAATTAAACCACATATTTTCAGGAATTGTACAGGCTATTTTCCCCGGTAAGAATAATTCATCAGTTATAATATTCTTCCCATTAATGTTTGCGGAATTACAGCTATTTTCCTAGTTGAGTGTATGGATTGACTTTTCAAGTAAGTCATTTCCAGCTCACAGCTGATCGGGGTTTTCCCGGCTGAAATTGGGCTTACTGGATTTAGCTGGTTTTCACTCTCAAATAACTGTCAGTATTTTATGTTTAAATGGTTAATATACCAAAGAGTAAGTAAATACAAATACCTTCAGTTATAGAAAACACACTCGAGTATCTACTGTAGATAGCGTCGATCTCTTCATCTTAGCTACAAAGATATCTAGGTTCTATGGAAATTCTTGCCCAAATGGGAAATGTCCCTCGCCAAGCATACGCGACCTCCGAACAATGAACCCAAGCTTATCATCACCTTCCACCCACATGCCTATGCCATCAAGCACATTTTCCTGAGACACTGGTCCATCTTGGAATCCGATCCTACCACTCGTGAGGTATTCTCCAATGGCCCCAGGGTAATTTTCCGCCGTAACCAGAGCCTCAGAGACCACCTTGTGCATAGTCGCCTCCCTACGGTTACTTCATCCGTGGGCACATTCGAATGCCATCGTAGGAACTGTCTGACATGCCCATACGTTGTTCAGACACCAGAGATTGCATTTCCCCGAGGTACCTTCACTTTGAAAGATTCTTTCACTTGCACATCCCGCAATCTGATTTATGTTATCATCTGCAAACGATGTGACATGAAATACATTGGCCAAACGGGCAGACGTCTTGCGGATCGTTTCAGGGAACACCTCAGGGACATCAATCAGGGCGCTGACAAACCTGTCCCCAACCATTTCAATTCCTCCAACCATAATGGAACCGACGATGCATGTGTCACCGCATTAAAACCCTGCTTCTCCAATAGCTGTGTCAGACTTAAAATTGAATGCCAGCTAATCAACAATCTGGGATGCATCCACCCAGCTGGAATTAATACGGTTGTGGACGCTACAGTATAACTGTGGCATCTTCCCCAATTGTTCACACTATCTATCACTATGCTGCCCCCCCCCCATATCTAGACTTAATTGTCCTCACTTTCCTATATTTTCATCGCAGACTGTTCACATATTTTTGGCTACTCAAATCCTTTTTGGCAACCCATTTTTAATTCATCTGGCCAAGTCACCTTTTCGGCCTCACATGGCTAAGTTATAGATCGTGTGTTAGTGTATTGTGGTCTTTCGTTTGCTGTATCTCGTTGTTAGCTGTGTTGTCATTGACAAAGATTCTGAGAATCGAAACGTCTGTGTGTCGTATTGTATGCGTTCGTGTGTATTTTATCTTATTTTATTATTCATTTTTATATTTATTGAGTGCTTCTGATTTCGGATTTGTCACCTGTATTTCGCGACACATGGATCTCCTTGTAAGGTATGTGCAACGTTTGTTGATGTTTAGTTCGTTTTTTCTCGCAGGAGTTTAAAATACCTATTTGTTTCCATGTCATATTGCCCAAAATAGAAGCGTGACTTCCTTAATGTCAGCTGCACACGTACTAATATATTCTAGAATAGATGGCGGTATTTCCGATTTGAATAATTCTCGGGAAAACGTTAATTTACAAGATCTGCGGAATGTATGTAATTTCTGTGATCTATTGTTGCTCACCCTGAGTCACTTTATTCTGTTTTGCCCCGTGTATTGCGTGTTTGGACAAAAAGACCCTCCATTCGAATCTTAGTAGAAAATTACAGAACCTTCTAAACGGGAGAGTAAGAAAGGAGTTTCCCTCATTTACATATGAGGTCACGGAGTATCCTCATTTGAATATCCTACAGAACACTTTCGGATTAATTTAGGGGGAGATAAACTGCAAGGCAAATTCATCACACAATGGAAACCATGGTAACGTCAGAGCGTACGCGGCGCTACCACGAGCTAGGGGAGGACTTGAAATGGCGAGAAATAAGCAAACATTACAATAAACAAGAAAATCTAGGCACAATAATTTATAATTGAAAATAGTAAATTTAAGACACATAACAGCCAGGAAGTCTCCGCACGTGTGAAGATCTATTATTCTAAATATAATGTTTACATTTAAACTGTATTACAACGTCTCGTTTTCTATACGTTATATAAAGCTATTTCGAGTACCGTCGGCGGGCGGGATGACATGACGTCGCCGGCCGTAGTTTGGTTACCCCTGCACTAAAGAGTTACTTCCCCATTTGGGACCGTTATTCGGAACAGTGCCCAGAAGCCTATTGTGTTTAATAAATTACTACAACAAATTTATTCCAAATGCTCTGATTTGACAAACTTTTTTTTTACTAGTATAGGTAACGAAACAACCAAATAATATTAAATACAGTGCAGATCTCGAAAACACTCTCAAACCAATAAAGACACATCTTTTGAAACCACATATTTTAAGCCTCGCTAACGTAAAGCTCTCATTTATCCTCAGAACTGGCACGAGCGGCATTGCTATTTCTGGCGTTCTACTCCAATGCTGTGATGGTATCCTGCACCCAATATTGTATGTCATCCATAAATCGTTACCTGCAGAACAAATCTATTGTGTTGGTATTCGTTTCGCTAGCATCTGTGGTTGGGTCCAGTACTTTTCCCACTCATATATGCCCTAGAGGGACACATCTCTTGAAAGTAATGCCTGGCCTGGAAGTGTGTCCACTTTGTCAAGACGGGGTCACTTACATGACTGACCACTGGCACACACACCTGGAGTGCTTCAACTGTACGCGACTCATTGATCCTGAAGTGGAGCTTCTAGTCACAGAATGTGATATAACACACGACACTGTAATTCACTGTAGAAGTGGCTTTTACAGAAGACTGGCCAGAAACCCGCATCAGTCAGATCAATGTGTAAAATGCACGGAATGTGAGAACCAGAACCCCAGTCAACTTTGTGAGGGAATTCATGATACAGTCTGTTGCGGCCTTCCAAGTTATGAGGCTGTCCTTAACTACGAAAATGTGTATATCTGCAAAGAGAAGCCAATCGTTTGCACTCAAGGAGAGTATTATAGTCCACATTATGAACGATGTTCTCCATCTCCCCCAGATACGTACATGTCTGAGGATTCTCATAACAACAAAGAGTGTACACTGTGTCAGAAAGTTGGTAATATCTCTAGCAGATTACTTTTCCAGGCCTGTAACAGCACTCATTCAGCAATCGTTGATTGTAAGCCTGGATATTTCAGACACTCTCCTCAAGAATCTCCACTATCTGATGATGATTGTTCCCCATGTCATACCTGTCAGTTTGTTGGCAGAGAATGTACAAGTAACCACGACACAGTTTGTTGTGACAGACCTGAGATGACAGTCATTGACAGTAACACAGGTCCGGTCTGTGTGCCCCTCTCTGACACGAATTCTTCCTCTAATAAGGAAGGACTGACGGGTGAGTACACATGAGAATTTCAATATCATTATATTTTCTTTTTAAATTCCATCAGTTTGCATCATTCTGTACAACAAATACAGCATTAATTATTTACTACAATTACAGTATTGAATCTTTACAATAAGTACAGTTTTAATTAATTTACTACAAGTACAGTATTGAATCTTTACAATAAGTACAGTATCAATTGAATTATTTACAACTACAATATTGATTCTTTACTGCACGGAAAGCATTGTTCACTTCATGAAAAATATATTTGTCCTAGCTTAATGCAGAGGCAGTATTTGTTGTAAGAACTTAATGGGCCTTAATAGCGGCACTGTGGCTTTGCGGCAGTGAACATGTTTCACAATTCCCCAGACTGAGTTGAGGGTCCAAAATCAGCTGTGGGTGATGTGGAAGTAGATCTCTTTGCGTTAATTTTGATGGTATTGGTATGAGGCATCGGTCGTTCAGAAAGCAATGGCAAACTACTGAATGAAAATATTGCTTATTACATCACAGACAGCCAACATATACTGTAAAGGACGTACAATTAATTAACTTACTAGACCATGACAAAATTGGAGGCCAGAGCACTGGCTTAAAATAGATTAATCTCATTGTTTTAATTGTATGAATTCTGCAGTATGCACCTGACAAGATGCAGCTAAATATGCTTGGCAATAAATCATACAATCTGTTGTTTTGTTATTCAAATTCATAAACATTATTGATTCTTGACTGCAAGTAAAGGAAAATTAGGGAAAGAACCCAGACCACTGTCTTGTCAGGCAGCGCATCATTAATATGTCGCTGGTGGCCAATAATGTGTGAAGACCTAACATGCCACACCCCAATGGCAATAACTGCACAGAGACTACTTGTTTTACAAAATTATACTGAATGAGTTACTGTACAAAATATATTAAATAGGTTAAAGTACAAAATTGTACTGAATGTGTTATAGAATAAAAAATATACTGAATGAGTTACAGTACACAAATATACTGAATGAGTTACAGAACAAAGATATACTTAATGAGCTATGGTACAAAAATATACTAAATGAGTTGCAGCTCAGAAATATACTGAATGTGTTACAGTACACAAAAATACTGAATGAGTTACAGTGCATAAATATACTGATTGAGTTACAGTACACAAATATGCTGAATTAGTTGAAGCGCAAAAAATATGCTGAATGAGCTCCAGTACAAAAATATACTGAATGAGTTACAGTAAAGTACTTGTATTAAATTGTTTAAAGAATGAGACATTATTTATCGTATGTAGCAGTCATTTAATTTTTTTACAGAAGAATTCATTTAAAACATTATCACTATTATTTTTTACCTAGGCGTGTAAAGTTCAATAAAATCGTAACTGGCAACTGATATTTTTCACTGTCATCATCATTATCAAGTGTCTTGCTGATTGGCATCAGTGATCATGATTTTTCACATGTGAATTTCAGCACTAGCGTAATGTGTTCTCTTAAATACTTTTCATTTGGCAGAGCATGCTTGAGAAATCTGGCTGCCTCAGTGACCACTGACAATGTGTGTTTAGCCTCTTTGAAGTTGTGCAGTAGATTTTTCATAGTGGTTTATTCATTTTTGGTTGTCTGCTGTGTAAGCTTCTGAGAATGAAAGAGTTGCTTTAAAGTTAGAAAGAGAGCGAGAAAGAGTTAAGTTAAAGTTAGACAAAGAGAGAAAGTTAAATTTGGAAAGAGAAATAAGGAGAGAGAGAAAGAGAAAGCGACAGAAAGGGAAGAAAAGAGTTAAGTTACAGTTGAGCTGAGAGAGAATGTGTTAAGTTAAAGTTGGATAGGGAGCGAAGGAGTTAAGTTAAAGTTAGACGGAGAGATAAAGAGTTAAATTTGGTGAAGCAAGAAAGAAAGAGAAAAAGTGAAAAAAAAATTAAATTTGGACAGCGACGGAAGGAAAGAGTTAAGTTAAAGTTGGACTGGGAGAGAATGAGTTAAGATGAAGTTAGAGAGAAAGACAGAGAGAGAGAGAGAGAGAGAGAGAGAGAGAGAGAGAGAGAGAGAGAGAGAGAGAGAGAGAGAGAGAGAGAGAGAGAGAGAGAGGGGACAAGTTAATTTAAAGTTGGCACAGAGAGAGAAATGCAGATTTAGAAAATGGCCAACAGCTAGATTTTCGCATTTCGGGTGGATGCCTTATGTGATGATGCTTGTGAGGGTTGCTTGTGTTTGTCAGACAGCTGTCTCAACAATGAACTGCGCATGTAAGTGAAGGACGGCCTGATCTCGGAGCTCTGGCGATGTGGCTTGTCAATCTACTGTTTCCTTTACGAATTCACAATTGGCAAGTTGAGCACTTTGTGAGTTTGTCAGTGGCACAGGAATGAAGCAATTATGAGGCGACCCGTTGTTGTGAAGTTGGAACGGTACGACTACTAATGCGACAACTACAGAGAGAAAAGGTTAAAGTTGGACAGAGAGTGAGTTACATTAAATTTGGACGGAGATGTTAAAGTAACAACTTTTGTCTATATCCCAACAGGTAAGCCAAGGACTTCAGAACACATACAAGTTTGTGGACAAAATGAGTTCATCAACAGCATCAATGACTCCTTGACATGTCAGCGCTGTAGAGAGGGAACCTACAATGATGCCCTCAATCATAGCAGGACATCTTGCCAGGACTGTTCTGAGTTCAGTGGCGGACAACTCCCTGCCAATTGTCGTACAGGAAATGAAATGTTCAAGAACACAGATTCGGGAATGAGTATTAATAGACTTGTTTGTCTTGTCTCTATTATTTTTGCAGTTTTGGTAATTGTTGCTTATTTGATTTTGAAACGGCGGAAATGTGTATATAATCACAAGCAAGAGAGAAATAATTATATGTATTCGTTAGAAATGTGCCTTTTTTTGGTAGTAACTATTCATTTGGTTTTTTCCTGTATAATGAGTGTCTTTGTAAACACTACTGTGGGAATAATAATTAGTAGCATTTTAACTATTATTCTGTTTCTAGTGGCTTGCTATTTGTTGTACAAGTTTTGGAATCAAACCAAAAGTAATAATGGCAACTTTGTCGCAGATAATGCTTCTACAGAATCCACACAGGTTATGGAGATATTGAATGTTTAGATGTTTAAACACCATGTTCTTAGACACGGCTGATGTAATCAACACACATGCTATGATAAGATTATAAAAATGTAATTTAACCATCTTTATTGTGATTTTGGCAAATATAATTTTCATGATAGCAATTATTATGATTATTTTTTTAATGTTTACATATTCAGATTGTTTCGTTTCTGTTGTGTCCAATTCAAAAGCAGAAGTCTCACATCAAGAACAGCAGAGTAATCAATAACAACCCAATCCCCCGTGGTGAAATCCGGCTTCAAGAGGCAGAATCATACACCTGTTTGGGAATCGATGTGGACAATAATGGGGGGGGGGGGGAATGGAGGGAGGACAGATAGAGATATAACACAAGAATACAAAGGACAAGAAGAGCTTTCATTGCTTCTAGGAAATCCGTGGAAGAGAAAGACAGTTATACTTAGCATCAAATTTAGAATTGTTAACTCAGTATTAAAGCAGTACTATTGTATGGGTCAGAAATATGGAGAGCAACTAAAAGAATTTCAAATAAACTACAAATATTCACAAATTGGAGCCTGTGCAGTACTAACATGATAACACAAAATCACCAACGTAGAGAGAATCATGAAGAGAACTCAATAAATTCCAGTGTACCAGCAGGTGAGGAAAATACGCTGGTGGTTGTTAGGACACACACTGGGAAACCTGAGGACAGTATAGTTAGAAAATCTCTTGTCTGGAATCCACAATGTAAATGAAATAGACGGATACCTAAAGACACACAGAGAAGAGAATGACAGACAGAGATGAATAATATTGAGAGGACATGGCGGGAGCTGCAGGAGATGGCAAAAGATAGAACAGCTGGGCGTGATTTGATAGATGGCCTTTGCCCCAATGGGTGTATAAAGCGCAGAAGAAGAAGAATCTGTTTGTATGCAGACTGCAACTGCTTAACAAGCCAACCGTTCATCGTCTTGTATTGACAGTAGGGTTTGTATACAGACTGCAACTGCTTAACAAGCCAACCGTTCATCGTCTTGTATTGACAGTAGGGTTTGTATACAGACTGCAACTACTTCACCTGTCGTCAGTTCACCGTCTTTTATTGACAGTGGGGATTATGTACTGGCAGTCTTTGTTTTCTGGGGTTTTTTTTTTTGCTCCGCATATCGCTTAAAGGACATCGCAGTCAACACCAGCATTTTTAAGCTGCTGTTGATGTCTTGGCAAGATTACGCCCAATAGTTTGTTTTCTGCTAGCTGACATAATACAGTGGTACCTCGGTTTTCGTTGCTTTCGATTTTCGTCGCTTTCTGTTTTCGTCGATTTTTTTCCGTGAAACATCTGTCTCTGTTTTCGTCGATTGTCTCGGATTTCGTCGGCGTACTCACGGAACCTCGCAGCTAATTTGGCGAAAACAAAGGGACCCACGCGTTCTTCTGCTCAGTTTGGCGTTGCTTATCGTTGTGTGAGTATCACTTGAACAAGTCCTTCAAGAAACAAATGAAGATCGTAAACTTATTGGAGACATTAGACGTAGACAGTAACAATTTTTTGGGCATGTTATGAGAAGAAATGATTTGGAGAACTTGGAGACAACTGGTAAGATCGAGGGGAACAGACCAAGGGGAAGACCTAGAAGCAAGTACCTGGATGGCTTGGCCTTGTGGCATGGTCGAGACAGAAACACGGAACTGATCCACGACTCTGGTGATCGAGTGAGATGGCAGGACATGACCTCCCACGCTTACCGGCATGGCACATGATGGATGATGGATGGATGGAGCATCACTTACTAAAATGTTAACCCTTTCCTTTTAGCCCCATCATGGGGCCAAAGAAAGTTTTCAGAGCCAGCAGCTATTTGAAGAAGAAGGCCAGGAACACGATCGAGTTGAAGAATGAAAACATTGAAAAATACGAGAGCGGCATTAAGATTGCTGAAAACGGCCGCATGCACCGGAAGTCGCCATCCACGATAAGTTCCATTGTGGCGAAAAAGGGAAACAATAGAGGAGGCTAATGTAGCGAAAGGCGTGAATGTGCTAACGAAACAGAGATCGCAAACAATTGAAGATGTCGAACAGTTATTATTAATTTGGATAAATGAAAAACAGTTAGATGGCGATTCTGTTTCGGAGGCAATCATATGTGAAAAGCCATACTGTTGTATGCCGATCTCATTAAGAAAATGCCTGGGACAAATGCTAGTTAGTGATTTTAAGGCCAGCAGAGGATGGTTTGAAACATTCCAGATGCTCACTTGCATACAAAAGACAAGAAGACCAAGAAGGGAATTGACCCCAGGTAGTGCCTTGATACCCAAGGTCCTTATAGAGGGGAATTCCGTTCCAAACAATAATATCTGCACGTCTCTCTCCCCTCCTTGCCGTCTACCATACGCCAAGAAGAGTCTTCATACAGGTGAATGCCATGTAAAATGTTCATTTATTCTTTACATTACTCTTTTATATTCATTTTATATTAATTTCTTATTGACGTTTAGTATTAAACACTATATTTATTCTCTATAAAATATGTTTATGTTATGTATTTCGGAGTATCTAGAACTAATTAATTGGATTTATATTGATTCATGTGAAAATAATTGTCTCGGTTCTCATCGATTTAGGATTTCGCCGATTGTTTTTGGACGGATTTTTGACGAAAACAGAGGTTTCACTGTATATGCTGAAAATAGACATTTGTCTTGTCTAGTCACTTTCGAATCAGTAGAAGAACTGTTTTGCTATCTGTCCTGGGTCAGACCTTGCCGCGAGTCGTTGTTGGGCACTGGCCAATGTGAGCATGTAGCGCTGTAGGATGTTGTTGGTGTTGCTGATCAATCAGCTCCTAGATCTTCTGGGACTCTGTAATCAATTTTTCTACAGTTGTAGGCACATAATGGTAGCTTTACAGGCTCCATTCTCACTAGGCGACAGAACCACCATAATCTCTGTCTCTCTACGTAATCAACATATGGAGTTGCTCCTACCATTTCTCTATCATCATTTCATATTATATCCATTCTGGTTACATTGATAGCGCCTCACCGACATCTCATTCTTCTCATTATTATCTTCCTCTCTTGCAGAAACAGACACCAACATTGTGAACATCTCTTTCTGTGTGAAACAACATGCCATGTTTTTGATGGTTACCACAAAGATAATATCTACTTTCTTGTGTACCATCCAGATGTTATATAACCCAATCTGTACTCACTGTTAACTTACCCCCCTTTGTCACAGGACATTTATTATTTTAACTCCTCCAGAACCACAATTTTGTAGCTTGAAAATTAAAGTGATAATTGTCTGGTACAGAAACAAGATATTGGTAAATCGGATAAGATGTTTCAAGACACATAATGTATTGTATAGAAACATTCTATTTGGACAGTCAGAGCAAAAGTACAAAGTAAAGGATCCTTGTCCACACCACTAGACATACTGGGTATATGGTGCTAACCCCATATTTGTATAGACCAATCAGCAATCAATAGGTATCAAGTCACTGTATTTAGTTCCCAGAACATTTCCTGACACCCATCTTAGGCTGGGTCGACTTCGGAGCCCAGAACACTTTGGAAAATTCCCTAGATGGAGTGTGCTGGGCATCAAATGTAGTTGATCTTCAATGTGAAGATGGAACATGGTCTGATCTCCATAAGCTCCATATTTGTGAATCTGTTGCTATGAATGTAATCTTTCTGTTCTATATAATGAGCTCCACATTTGTGAATCTGTTCATGTGATTGTAATCTTTTTGTTCTATATAATGAGCTCCATATTTGTTAACCCGTCCATATGATTGTAATCTTTCTGGTGTATATAATGTAATATTATATGTAATTAGTTATTCATTACTTAGTTTTTAATTTGTTAGTTATAACATTAAAGTGTATTTAGTGTATGTACATTTCATATTGTGAAGATACCGTAAACATGTAGTATGTTCAAACTTATCGATTTGGACAGGTTTGTTACTATAGTTAATATCCCCAGCCTTTGCTCCAACCACCCCAATAGAACTTTACATCTAACAAGGCCCCACACAAGCCAGGACAGCTGACTCTTCCCTCCCCCCTTATGGATTCCTACCCACAGGGGGCTCGGACAAGACAATAGTCATACTAATACACAAAGCCATAGCTAACAAAACAAAATTTTAATCTCTAAATACGTCAACTACAACTCAGAGAAGGATGGCTGAAAGCCCGGAAAGAAGACATTTTGTACATGAGAGGATCTCCTGATGATTCGTCTCCATCACAGAGCATGTGACTTAAGTTCGTGAGGCTGTCCCGTCGTAGTTAACGACTCACTCGAGAAACCTCCAGTGTAAAGGAACTCCAAGGCACAGTGCCGTTCAAAGTCTTCTCCTCCCACTGTGAACACAAACTCGGGCTGGTCAGGCGTACGACTAATGCCTGACAGACACTTCACTAACCATTGAGGATCATCCCTCGATGACGTACTAAATCACAAGTTCGACTCTGCTGATGACATCTGGGGCGACACTAGAAATCTCGCTGTCCCCAACTGAAGAAAAGTACTATAGCACAATGCACCAATGTATCTAAGAGCCTGGTTGCTCTTCTGTCTCGCAAGTTAATGAGAAACACCTATCAGCAACCTAAACTGGAGCACTGGCTCCCTGGCACAACAATGTCACAATAGCCTGACTCTACAAGTGAATGTTAGAGTTAAACATATTCTCATGTAGCTATCTTACACATTCAAATCGGATAGTAAATTCCTGCTGCCGGTCACATGACCATGTTCATGGCTTCAATCAGGATCAACACTGTAGATTCACCTCTTAGTTCACGTGAAATTAGACAATGCATCCCATGACGACTGTCGTATGTAAGGAATGTCGTAGTAGTTATTTGTTCTTCTTTACTATTTCAGTGTCGTCCCTGGAGTGAGGGGAATCAACACCCACATTTATTTTAATTCAATATCACTATCTTGGAGATATCCACCAGACTCCGTCCACAACACTCCCTCAGTCTTAAGACACCTTCTTCTCACTCTTACTCACCCCTGGATCATGCCCCCTCTCATTCTTCCCCAACATAACATACTTGACAACTCTAGCTTCAACAAATAAAAACAAGAAATTTATTAAAGCAAAGAGTATATGTAGGAGAAGTGTGTTGCCTCGAAGTGCCTACACCGGCAACCGTCGAGGTATCAACTCGTAATAATGCAAAACAGCAACGAAGGACGAGGAATTAAACTTGCGTCCTTACCTTGAATACAATGATAACGGCAAAAGTCAAGATATCAAAACGCTACCAGAAGTTTATTCCGTAGCAGACATGTGAACATTAAACTCACGCAGACCTGTAGGTTGACCCCTATAGACAGGGTCGGCACCTACTTTACTAATCCACCGATGAGTGTTCAGTCTACTGCGCTCTGCTTGAAGCCCTAATCCACTGATTCCATTTAAGCTGTAATTCCACTCTAGGTTTTTCCGCCCGGTTACTTCACTGCCGTATCCTCATCAACAGATCCCTCTCCTGATTCATAGCTGTCTCACGCTCATATCATCGCGTCCAGAGGTCACCTCACACAGATCCTTTGAAACACGTCCTTGTTCGAAATCACAATCACAGCGTCTCCCGTTGCTGTCCAATTACGTTGTCCACATTCTCCTTGGATTCCTTTGTTGACGTCCACTTTCGTGTCCGAGTGGGGAATTCCCATTTTCCAATTCACACTTTTCGTGGTGGGCCGTGCCGCCGTATGGCATAATGCCCCCTCCCAGATAAAAAAATGTGTAACATTTTTTTCCCTTTTAACTATATGTGTATAAATATATTGTATAATCACAACTAACTACAACTATAATAACAACAGACTAATACTTGGTTGTCCCCCTTATCTACCCTTAAAAAAAATATAAAGTTATACGACGGGCACGCCCACCTGTCCAAACCCCACGTTGGACGTCGTGTGGCTGATCATGGGGAATCAGACCAACTAATAAACATATTAGTCCCTACCTTGTCTTAATAGACAAGTGTGTCCTAGCTCTAGGTACTACCATGAGTTTCGGACGAGGGTAATAATGGGGTTTCCAAGTAGATCATCCTCATTGTTGATTATCGTTGCTGTTATTATTGTATACTCCATATATTTTCCTACTTACAATTTTTCCATCTGTGGGTAGGGTGACATGTGCTCCACGAGAATCCTCAGAAATATTTTTACTTTTGTGGATATGTTGAGAGCGATGACTGATTATTATGGATCTTAATGTGATAATGACACGCAATACAATTAATTCAACTAGAGATTCATTCTAATGACTTAAACCTTATAATCAAATACTTTCCCGAACAATGATTAATTAACCCAAAACCATACTATAATATTTCAATTAATTAATACCTAATTAACTAACATTTGTTATTTAACCACAGAATCATAACATTTAAATTAAAATGTTAACTTTTCACAATTTTCACTGTCACAGTTACAAATACAATACTTGTGCGCTCGACTCTATGTCAGAATAGTTACTGTTTGACCAACTGATCGATCACACATTGAGTAGATAACTCCTATGGCGTAGTTATTCTTTCATACACTCTGTCAATATGGAAAAATTGCCACCATGTGTATCCATATTTAACTAAATCACATCTTACATTACATTATATATTTTGTCAATTAATGTAACATTGTTATTCAACAAGGTGCGTTTTGAATTTATGTTTATTAAATTTTCTAACACTCATAAAGAACAGAACATTAAATATAATTAAAGAACTTATAACATAAATCTGTTCCCTTATTAATTATAATCGACTGAGAATGTCTCTGATTGACTGATTAAAATCTTGCAGACATAGAGTTGTGAAGAATCATACCTATTAAAGATTCAAGACATCTAAAAAAAAATTAAATCAGGAATATAATATTCAACAAGAATAAATATTGAAATCAAATAATTTTCATATAAATTTAGTAATGTTCTCTATTATAGACATAATTATCAAAGAATAAAGATTCGAACTATTTCTAAGATGAATTATAGAATTATTAGATAGTGTGAACAATTCTGACAAGTGATACCTTGTATAACTAAGTAATAAGACCTAAGAATCTAATGTGTTTGTAGTGTATGTGACCCTAACCTTTCATCCCATTTTATTTTCCTTTATTTATTTCTTTCAGTCTTCGTTTTATTCCCTTTCTTTCTCTCTTTCTTTCTTTCATACTTATGGTGTTTTTGTACTGTATGCATGTTACTATTTGTAATTTTCAACTTTGTTGACTTGAACATTGTCATAGTTTTCACTTGTATATATATTGACAATAGAGTATGTTTGATTAATTTATAGCAGACAAAAGCCAAGTAAATAAAGTATGCATTAACCAATGCATTTTGTTCATTGTAATTTTGTTTGTTATTATTGGCTTGTGTGTAAATTTTCTTGAGTGATTGAATGACTGTATTTTTATTCGCAATATCATCAATATATGCCTTTGTTTGTGAGGCTGTGTTTGTGACTATGGATGTAACCTGATATAAGGTCAATTTAAGCCAACTCAACATGTTTGTCATAAATATGGTTACAACATCCCATTTTATCTGTTGTTTGTAACTATTGTGTTTAACTTTTGTTCTATTTTTGTGTGCCACACTGTTGTTATTACCAGTCAGTTGACCTTTTAATGAATGTGTAATTCTTTCTTCTTGTGATACGTGGGTATGTGTTGTTGTGAGTATCACATCAGGTTTGCGTTCTATAGTTTGAGCGTAATCTTTGACATCAGCGATGTTACCAATTATCAACCCAGCACATGGGTTTGGTAGTACTGCTGCGCACACTCGACCTTTATAGTATGGGCATTTTATGCTGACCCATGCAGTTTTGTACATTTCTATTGTACCCCCAAATGTCCTGCACTCAATACTCTTACCTGTATAATCACTTTCTCTTATGAGTTCGTGATTAACACCTGTAATATCGGACCCTGTGTCTCTAAAACAGGTTGTTGGTAAACCATTAACCAACGCTTGGTGTATCGTCAGAGTACCTTGACGAGTGTATGCTGCATTTGCTTCGTGGATATGTCTCTTGTTGGCTGATGTCGGTTCATCATCACTATTATGAACTTCTTTACCTGTTTTGTTATTGTATGACTCTATAATGGCTGCGTGTGTGTCCTCTAGATCATCTGAATCGCTACTACAGCTAGACAACACATATGCGATACTCGCTTCTTTCCAGGAATTTCTCATCGGACAAGACCTGCTAGTATGTCCGTACGCCCGACACGAGAAGCATTTTATACTTCTCTTGAATGAATCATACTTACTTCTCTTCTTAGCAGTAATGTCTTTTAAGTAAGCTGTATAGCCTGGGTGACGATCACACATTTCTAAGTTACCATGAGACAACTTACAGTATTGGCATCTGGTGAAATACCCCTTCCTTGGTCTGTCTCCCTCTCTATTATAAGGACTATTTCTATTGCTATTGCTACTAAATTTTCTGAACTTACCATTGCTTCTCTGGAATTTGGCACTTGCTCCTATCACCAGTTCAGGTTGAGTACAGTTGGCAAACACGTCTCTATGTGCATTAAAATCAGACTCACCTTTAGCTTCCATCTCGGTCATATTCTTACATTTATTCTCAATTAGGAATACAGCCATAGGTTCTGGTATAGCAGATAGAAGTCTATCTCTGATTATTAAATCTCTGACTTTTTCATAATCAGAACAAATATCAGCGGCCTTACACCATTTATCAAAACTTGAAGACATTTCAGAAGCGAAATCGAGAAACGTTTGGTTCGATTTCGGAGTAAGTGTTTTAAATTTCGTACGTAAACCCGATTCGTCCAAAGAAAAATGTGACAGAACACGATCGCGCATATATTTATAGTTTGTACGCAAGTCCTCAGGAATCAGTTCTATCACTTTTAACGGCTCTAACGCGAGGTGACGGTGAAATAGTATCGGTACGTCCTTCTCTGGTACCTTGTAGTACTTTACAAGCACCTCGAAATTAGTTATCCACGAACTAACCGAATCACCTTGTTGGAAATTCCTGAATAGACCTTGGTACTTTTTCACAGGATCGTTCTGTTTAGCAAGCATTTTCTCTCGTTCAATCTCAGCTTCATGTTCCAACTCAAGTGTCTTGACCTTTAGGTTACCTTCAACCTCTTTGTCCTTCCAAAGTGTCTCTGTTGCAAGCCTTTCCTTATCCAATGACAATTGTTTCTCTTTAATCTCAGTTTCTGCGGCTATCTGTTTTTCCTTCAATTGCATCTCCATAATTAACTTCTCTTTATCTGCTGCTATCCTTTCGCGTTCCAAAATTATCTCATTTTGTTTGATAGCCATCTATTTTTCTTTCAGTTCTCTCTCAAGAGCCATCTGCAGTTGTTTGGTTTCTTTCTCTGCTGCTAGTCGTTCCTGTCGCTCCTCCTTCTGACGTTGTTTCTCTTCACTGAACTCATGTTTAGCCCAACTCCTAAGTTCAGCACCAGTTAAACCAGTCTTTTCACCGAATTCCATGATTTCTTGTAGTGGAGACATCTTCTCCTACCTGTAAAATGAGCTATCTAGCTGAAATAAATAGCGAAGTGACAAGAGAAGAAAAGACTCGACAAATTTGCACCAAGGTTCTTCGTGGAACGGAGTAGTTATTGACTTAAATAATAAGTCCTGTGGTATCAACGTCGACCCAAAATATCAACTTAATTAATACGAATACTGTCACGTTGACGATCACCTAAGAATATATCACTCAAAATATACGATAATTATACGAACCGTGACATATGTAAGCCACAAAATAATTATGGGAAAATATGTTCAATATAAAGAATATAAATATATAAGTACAGCGGACAAACACTAATACTGACAAAAGACGATTGATGTAAGACGAAAGTACATATTTTCATCCATAAAAGACAAAATTAATATTCTTGACATTTAAGTGACAACACGATAAACACTTTATATACTACTCACAATTGCGATACTCTTATAATGAATGAAATATATGTAAACCACATGAATAATGTGAGAATACGTTCAATATAAAAAAAATATATATATGACACTAGATAATTAATAGTCACAGTAGACGATTAACGAGGGACGAAAATACCAATCAATGTTTAAACACGACAACAAAAACTTTCAGACTTAGATTCAACATAACATACTACTGACTTATCCTACAAAACAAACGGTTGTTAATTTATAATACATTTTTGACATAATTGAAAATACGACACCTTATTAAACTTTAAAATAAAATCAATGTCACACCAATTGACAATTACAATAGGTACTGGCCTTAAGAAAATTGCGGTTTCGGTGTCTTCTACGAATTTCCGAATGTCCATTCCATGCTCGACTGTTCCCAAATGCTCGAATATATTCGTTTTCTGCAGTCGACAATTAATGGAGGTTCTCCTCGAAACACAATATCTGGTAAAATGACACGATGGTGTAATGCACTTACACCAGCACCTAGCCCCACGCGGTCTGTGGCCGACTGACAAAATTTAGTCGGTTATGGTGCACCCGTCGAACTTTGAGTTAAATTTTGGGTATATTATTGCAACGATACCCACAGTAGACTGGTGTGTGCTGTTGTCTGTGTATCCACATGTGGCGTTGTCCAAGTGACCTGGTATCATTGCCAATTAGCGACCAACTATGTTGAATATCGTATGCAGTTGTGGGTATGTTGGTCAGTAAGCACGACTGTATGATAGAAAACTTGCTTATAAACTCTCACGAGAGTACAATGAACTTGCACTCCGCCCTTGGATCACGTGATCCGTGACCAACCCATGCGTAATCGTAATTGGTTAGGGCGTGTACGTTGACCCTTGATGCAATGTAACAGACTTATTCTGATGCTAGGCTGGACGATGAGTGTTTGATGTGGGCCTCGGAAGTAAATCCTCCAACGAACGTCGAGTTCAGTTATGCATGACTCACTTTCGTATCACGCTCGAAATACTTCCTGTCGATTCGACTCGTGTTAATGTAGTGTCCCGTCGAATTTTGATGTGGTAATGAATAGATTACAGCTCCAATGTCCGGATACACCATCCATAATGTCCCATGTATAATGTAGACAATAATATTTTGTGACGCAACTTCGTGTCCGTTGATGCTAGTGAGGTGTCATTCTAGTATAATAAACTGTCACCGTGAGATAAGTGAAATGCTGTTTCAGGAATTAAAAAGTCAGTGATACTGACGGCGATGACTGAAATGTCGTTGTTAATTCCTTGACTCACTTGGTATGGTAGCGCACCGTGTACAAAATAAAATTCCTGCGTCTAGTATCCTATACCGGCATCATAATCCCTCGAGCAGCCATTGTTGACATCGTGAATGTGGCGTAAGTGAATATTGTGAAGAGCAGTATCAGTGAGGAACAATGTCCTGAGAGGGTTTTGTGGAGATCAATCAATATGAGGTAATATCCACAGATTATAATACTGTACCTCCGGAATTCACTGGTGACCCATGTTCCTCACAGTTGTCATATTCGGTATGATAATGTGGAGTAGTATACAACAATTAACACAGCAATCTATTAATAGTTTAATGTGACAGCGCAGTGTTTATTACGAGCTCACTGCCTACTATGATTGCTATAAGTATCTTCTATGTTGACTATGTAGTCAAATTACTCATATGGCCTGTATCTGCTGTCTATCTTCTTTTCCAAGGTAACATCAAAGCTATAAGTGTCACACATTCGTTCTAAATATAATGTTCTTAAATATCTTATAATCTCTTATAATGTTCGTTGTTCACAACTATTTGATTGCGCTGTGTTGTGTATGGTGCATTCTTGCTGTGTAACTATTATACTGTTATTGTAATTCTTATACGCAACGGTGTTATTCCAGTACTATTTTCTCACTGTCTTGACATGTTAATTCTAGTCGAACTGATTGTTCTTGTGAACTATAATCTTCCAACTTACTGTTGTGACTTGCAAACTGTATGATCTTCCCAGTTTACCTATTCCTGCTCTTCTCCATTTTTGTGACGTGGAGTTTTCGTGCGTTCTTTCTTTCTGTGTGTGATTCGTGTAGTATGGTGCAACTCAAGATGTCGGCGTGCAAATTTTTCTACGCTCAGCTGACTGAATCTGGCAGGAATTTTCGTGTTGACAATTTTTTTATGCAGCGAGTCCAGTGACGACCCCCATATGCCTCGAAGTGCCTACACCGGCAACCGTCGAGGTATCAACTCGTAATAATGCAAAACAGCAACGAAGGACGAGGAATTAAACTTGCGTCCTTACCTTGAATACAATGATAACGGCAAAAGTCAAGATATCAAAACGCTACCAGAAGTTTATTCCGTAGCAGACATGTGAACATTAAACTCACGCAGACCTGTAGGTTGACCCCTATAGACAGGGTCGGCACCTACTTTACTAATCCACCGATGAGTGTTCAATCTACTGCGCTCTGCTTGAAGCCCTAATCCACTGATTCCATTTAAGCTGTAATTCCACTCTAGGTTTTTCCGCCCGGTTACTTCACTGCCGTATCCTCATCAACAGATCCCTCTCCTGATTCATAGCTGTCTCACGCTCATATCATCGCGTCCAGAGGTCACCTCACACAGATCCATTGAAACACGTCCGTGTTCGAAATCACAATCACAGCGTCTCCCGTTGCTGTCCAATTACGTTGTCCACATTCTCCTTGGATTCCTTTGTTGACGTCCACTTTCGTGTCCGAGTGGGGAATTCCCATTTTCCAATTCATACTTTTCGTGGTGGGCCGTGCCGCCGTATGGCATGTGTGTATATATATATAATGTGTAGAATGTGTGACGTATATTCTAAGGTGTACGTAGACTCAGATCAGTGTTCAGGAGTATAGTAATTCTCATCACTGTGCTGAGAACACACCAGCACCAGGTATTCCAGACAAACAACCTCACCGAGGTGATGCTTTTCCGGCCACGTGAAGACTTCCTCCGTTGTCTCTTGAACCACTAGGATGCTTGGGCATCCATGACAAACACTGTCTAATGAGAGTCTTCAATCTAATTCACACTATGAATTTACTCTATTATTTAACTGATTGTTAGTCAGAGAATTCTAACACTATTGTCACTGTTACTTGGGAAATCTTACTTGGTCTATTGTCACTGGTTGTAAAGAATCCCCATATTAACACCACAATCTGAATGTTCCAGGTATTTCTATAAATTTATCTGACTGTTCCTGGTATCAGTGTTATATATATGTATATAATGTTCTGACTGTTCAGTGATACAACTATCACTTGCTAAACATAAGTATCATCAGCATGTCCTGCTCAGCAGAAGCCAGGTTCCCGCAGACCAACTGGGGTATAAACCCAATGTAGAGGCCTCTCAGCAACTTCTGTTTTCAAATTCTGAGCCATCATCTTCTAAACTGTGGTATAGCTTCACTGTTGAATATCATAGCACACCTACGTGGAACCATATGCCTGTTTCCGGTTGAAGATCGAGACTATGCGATCACTGATTAGATCTATGTCTGCCGATAATTATCAACACTTGGAAACTATATTCCTTTATCTAAAACACAACTCGGAAACTGCACCGATCCTTCAAACTTCAGAATTTTTGGTCGACTCCCTCAAACTTGTTTACCGCACTGCTTTTATATCGGGCTTGAGTGACGTCACCAAACTGTCTAGACGCATAGGCGTCGAGAAGTTGTTTTTCTCTTTATTTTTCCCAATTCAAGGTGAACATCTGACTGGTGTCCCCTTTCATCTGGGAAATTGTCTCCTGTCTGTGATCTAGCGGACCTTCTCCACATCACAAGACTCCATCCGACTTCTGGCCAGACATTCCCTCTATCACTTCAAAAGCCAACTACCGCCTTGGCAGACGTCTGGCGTTATTATTCGTTTCTCGAACAACCCACATCATAAAGAATCGCCGACCGTGTGCAGACAGTTTTAACGACGTATTTTTGTTCCTCCGCCAATACACATCAAAGGGTTGCTGGTGTTTTTGCAGTCTAATGTCGGGTCTTGTTTGTCATCGATCGAGACTAGCAAGTTTATTTTTGTGACATAGGCCCCCTCCTAAGAGAGTAGTCCGCAACAACTCTTTCGTCTTGGAGGTTCGATCCAGATGATCTATTCCTCTTCTTCAGGAGCTGGATGTATAGACAGGAAATCAGCTCCAACATTTTCTTTCCCAGGTATATACTCCACTGTAAAGTGGTATGGTTGAAGTAGCAACGACCACCGCATCAAACGGCGTTGAGCTTCTGAGAAGTGGCTAGGAACATCAAGGGTTGATGATCCGACTGAACTCGAAACTGAACTCCATACAAATATGGCTTGAATTTTTGCAAGGCCCATACAAGAGACAAACACTCTCTCTCTCGACGGTCGAATAATTCCTCTCAGCCGGGAGAAGTTTCTTGCTTGTGTATGCCACTGGTTTCAAAACCGAAGCATCGTCTTTTCCTTCCTGTAACAAAGCTGCCCCAATCCCAATCCCACTTGCATCCGTTCTCAACACAAATGGTTTTGAAAGGTCCGGGAGCTGTAACACAGGTTTGCTGACCAAGACCTCCTTCAACTGACTGTGGGCACTCTCACATTCTGGTGTCCAAACGATTTGGTCCGGAAATCCCTTTTTCAAGGTTTCCGTTAATGGAGCTCCCAGTTCAGTGAAATGTGGGATACATTTGTGGTAGAACCCACACAACGAGAGAAAAGATCGCACATCCTTCTTCGTTTTTGGCCTTGGAGCACATCTGATTTTCTCCAGGTTCTTTTCTTCTGGGACAATGTGTCCTAGAGTGATGGTGTGACCCAGAAATTCCAGAGTCTGGTAACCAATCGTACACTTGGTTGGGCGAGCAGTAAGCCCTGTTTCCCTGAGCCTATTGAAAACTCTTTCCAAGGAGTGTAAATGGTCATCCAAGCTGTCACTGGAAATCAGAATATCATCCATGAATGAGATGATGGACGGATCCCGTAAGGAATCAAGTAAAGTCCTCATCATGCGAGTAAACACACTAGGCGCATTGCTGAGTCCAAAGGGCATGACCTTGAATTGGTAATGTCCACTGGGGGTACTGAAAGTCAGCAGTGGTTGAATCTCTGGTTTGACCGGAATCTGTTAATACCCGCGACTCAGATCCACCTTTGAGAAATACCTTGCCTTATGGAGCCTTGCGAATAATTGAGTTGGATTCGGCAAAGGTTCCACCTGAAATTGTGTATGACTGTTCAGCAGTCGGTAGTCTATACACAACCGGTGTTCTCCACTTGGTTTTCGCAACAACACCACCCCCGCATTGTAAGGGGATGTGGATGGCGCAATCACGAAATCCTCCAGCAGTTTTTGTATTTCCTCCTCCAGGGCCTTTTCTTTAGAGAAAGGCACTGGGTAAACCTTTTGGCGAAGAGGCTCTTGGGTGGTCAAAGTCATCTCGAACTCCACCAACCTCGTTCGTCCTGGTTTATCAGTCAGTATCTCCTTATGAGACTCGAGAACCTGGGTTAGCTTTTCCCTCTCCTGGGAAGTCAGATCAGGGTTCACCTGCACATCCTTGTAGTTTTCCTGGTGTACCAGGGGATATTCCCTGCCCTCGTTAGTTCCCACTTCGGTCTCCACTGCAACTGCCATTGCCATGAGGTGAGCTGCTTTTTCTCCGTGTCTCTCTTCGTATTTCCGCAAAAGATAAATATGGAAAATCTTCGACTTTCCCCGGAACGGATCTGATAGTTGGTCCTAGATATCACCCTTTCCACGGGAAATGGTCCTTGCCAACCTATCTCCAGTTTGTTGTTTCCCGTTGGGAGTAGCAACGATACTTTGTCTCCCACCTCTAGAGATCTGTCTTTAGACCTATGGTTATAATAACCAGCATGTCTTTTTCTGGCCCTTTTCAAGTTTTGATTTGCCAGAGTCCATCCCTTGTGAAGTTTTTCTTTCAGTTCCTCCACATATTTGTAAGAAGAGGCTTCTTCTGACGTCCCCTCTTCAGTCCAACTCCTCAACATGGCTTCCAACGGTCCCTTGATTGGACGACCAAACAGCAACGTAGCGGGTGGTAGTCCTGTTGAGCCATGAGGAACTTACCGATAGGCAAAGAGTGCTGCTGGGATATATTCATCCCACCTATCAGGTTTCTGCTGTGCCAGTTTCCTGAGCATTGTCATCAACGTGCCGTTGAAACGCTCTACTTGTCCATTGGCTTGAGGGTGGTAACGGCTGGTATGGATATGGTTAGAGTGGAACACCCTAAATACCTCCTCCATTAATTTTCCACAAAACTGGGACCCATTGTCCGCCAGTATTTGATCAGGAAAGCCTAATCTGGTAAAGGCCTCCATCAGTGCGTCCGCCACTCGTTTCGAGTCAATCGTGGTCAACGGTATGGCTTCACCCCACATTGTACAGCAATCCACCATGGTGAGTATGTACCTGTTCCTCTTCCTAGTCCTAGGAAGTGGACCCACGATATCGATGGCTACCCTCTCGAAAGGAGAGTTCATGATGGGCATTTCACCCAAGACCACCGGCGCTGTCCAGTGTTTCGGTGCCACCCTCTGGCACTCAGGGCATGACTTCACATACCGACGCACATCACCTGTCATTCCCGGCCAATATTATTGCAGGAAATCCGCTGCATCGTGGCGACAATACCCATATGCCCACTGAAGGAGATGGTATGCCCCATATGAAAAATCTGGGAACGGTGGGCCTTCGGGACCACCAACTGACCATGTAGGTTGTCTCCCCTTCCGGCCCTCCTGTAGAGTATCCTATTCTTCATATAGTACTGCCCCCGTTTGGGTGGATCAGCATTTTTCTGCAGCTTTTTGTAGCAAGGACGTAGAGTAGCATCCTCACTCTGGGCAGTTTGCAACTCCCCTGGCAGCGGGTTAGTCACATTTGCTTCTGCCTCATCCGTTCTCGTCTGAGAGCGAGTCTGTATTGCTCCCATATGGATTGGCTCCCTGGGCATTACAAGACAGACATACCGGCAACCGAGGATTACGGGGAAAATGGGATCGGTCAACACCGCGGCCTTGATGGTGCCGGTGACATATCTTGACCGAATCTCCACTCTGGCAATGGGCAATTTCATGGCTACAGCACTCTTCTATGCAGGCTGTATCTCCATGGTCTTACCTGTGAATTGTTGTGGATGTACCAGATCCGCAGAAATCACGGCCTCTCCGTCCAAGCCTGTGTCGTACAAACACTCCACTTGACGACCGTTAACTTCTACCAATTCCACTACAGGTGGTTTTTCCTGGTCTGGAGTCTCTCCCTCGGCCTCGACCTGTTCGGTGGGCTCCACCTTAGGTTTCCCGGGGCACACGACGAATTTAGAGTCTCCTGACTTTCCCCTGCAGTCAATAGCATTGTGTGTATTTGACCTGCATTGTTTGCACCATTTCCCTGTCCTAGATTTTCTTGTGCCGGACTTTATAGAGCTCTCCTGCTGGTGAGCTTCCTTGTCGACCTTGGCATTGTCAGTGTCCACCTGCGTTGAAGTCACTTGACATGCCGCGAAGTGAGGGTTCTTAGCCTTCGATTTGCATTCCCTCGTATTGTGAGAAGGTGACTTACAAATCGAACACCACTTCTCCGACCACGGTCGTTTTTGTGTAGAGCTCGAAATGCTCTTGCTTCCCTCCTTTGTCTTCTCCAAACTCTCCTCTGAAGTTTTAACATATGGTTCCTGTCAGAGTCTTGCGTAGAGCAAGATAAGTAGCTCGTTTTCTGGCAAGTGTGAAGCAGTATCAAACTATCAAATCACACGAAGTGAATATCCGAAACTGTTATTTACAAGCTTTATTTACGCGCTACATTCATTATCGCACAGACAATATCAATACAATACATAAGGATACATGCAATCAATATACATATCACCTACAAGCCAAAATACTCAAGCGTTCGAACCAGTCTCCCACTGTCGCACAGGCTAGCTCTCAATGCAGATTCAAAACCACTCGCAGACTCATGCAAGCTGTTCATACAAACGCCTAACCCGGTCTGACTGGTCTTTCGTTCAACACGCTAGTCGGCGCTCAAGTCAGCTGGTGTGACCCCTGCAAGGTTCACGGGGTGTACCGCTGACCAGCGGTCGTTTAAGCGTCGCTCAGTTGCTGTGCTTGGCTGCTTATACGCGCGTCGTCGAAGACGCCGCATTCCCTCTGCAGTGTTTAACATCACTCAGGGTTGCGCGTTGTTATGTTGCCTGGCGTTGGCACAGACAACGCGTCGCAACCTCAGATGTGAGACTTTGACACTCTCCACACCCCTTTTTCATGAAAGGATTTCCTTTCATGTACAATATATATAGGTGTTATTAAACTTGTCAAAATCGAACATTGTATACCTTAGTAGTAATTATAAATATATAGAGGTGAATAGTAAACAATATGTATACAACAATTATGTTGCACCATGAAGTACAACAGTCAAGTACAATCTATTTGATGGACATTACCTCGCTGTGACACAGCTAGTCCGGCAGGTCACGGCTAAACTGGCCCCTACCTCAACAACCAAAAACAAAAATACTAAACTCATCAGGTCAAGCTGTGAGCATCTCCCTCTGAGATAGCTCCGTCATCAGACCCCTGTTTAGAGTTTCTAATGAAGGTCAACAGTTTTGGCAATATATTGTCCATATATAAATGACGTCACATTGACATGTTATCTATCAAGCACACATGTTAATGGTTACAATACATATTTACACATCACCAAGAATTTAGAGTAATGTCCCTTGGTTGTTATACAAAAAATTTAGGAGCAATAATTTATCGTCGTTTACAAGACATAAATTACCACTGCAAATTTATTTCTTAGTGTCATAATTTGATACTTATTGACAAATGTGCACAAAAAGTCACGTTTGTAAAGAAGTAATCAAGTTACGATGCTGAGATTACATATTATAAAGATCGACATATACAATTCCGTATATGGAAATATTTTAAATCACATTTTAATACAATCGTCATAAATTTATAGACTTTTTAGCGTAGTCTGCTAACTTTTAAATTAATATGCAAAAAATACCGGAAGTATACAGCTGTGCTATTTTACACATGTGTTGTGGTGTCATTCATACGACGTTGGTCCGTTCTGTATGGATATTATATAAACGGAGTATTAGTTGTTACTATCAGCTGTTGGATCATTTCTTCCGCCTTCTGCTCGGATTGTACTGTCGCAGTCATCTTTCGTACCTTGTTAAAACGTCTTGAACACATCGGTCTGGATACATTCAGGATTACTTCACGTTGTAGTGGCTTGGTAAGTTCCTGGATCCTGTAGTGTTCTCCAGTGACACTTGTCTTTGTAGTGTCTGGTTGTTACAATATTTATGTATTTAAAATAATAATCACATTCTTTCTCATATCTTACAGTTATACAATACATTAGTTTACATAATAATGATTCCATTCTTGTCCATATCTCACAATAATACACGCATTCATACGCATCATAATGATAGTAATAAGAATCCAAATATGTACATAAGTTATATACATTGGGAGATACAATCTACCCCATCACATTGTTGTACACAGCGTTACTGACACATTGTCACAATTGGCTGTGGTACTGAGCACTATCTACGTTGCAGTTTTATACACCCTCTGCGCTGTGCTCTGGTGTTGACTGGGTATTAGGTTCGTCGTATGGACATCTCGACAAAAGATCTGCAAGACAATTTTGGGAACCCTTTATATGGTTAATCTCATAGCTATAGTCCTGCAGAAGAAGGGACCATCTTGCCACCTTGCTGTTACTTGGCGTTCCTCTGGTAACAATTGTCAGCGGGCTATTATCTGTTTCAATAATGAAATGTTTACCTAAAAGAAATCTAGATAGTTTACGTACCGAAAATACCATGGCAAGAGCCTCGAGTTCCGGCGTATTGTAATTTCGTTCGCTGGTGTTCAGTTTTAGAGAGACGTAGTATACTGGGTACAAGATTTGGTCGTGTTCCTGGAGAAGCACACCTCCAATGGCTATGGAGCTCGCGTCACATCTTAATCTAAAAGTAATATTCAAATTTGGCAATTTTAGAATAGGTGCTTTAGAAAAATATGAAAGAATCTTCGTAAATGCTGGCCTCAAACATTCGCTGTTTACAATAACATTGGGATGTTTATTTGTTAGTAAATCAGTGAAACATTTGGTCAATTCAGCAAAATGAGGAATAAATTGTCTATAATAGTTTAAAAGACCTAACATACTTCGCAACTGTTTCTTAGTTGTCGGAAGCGACAATTTCAAAATTCTCGACATGATGTTATCGTCAGTTGATATAAAGCCATTTGAGATCTTATAGCCCAAAAATGAAATTTCCTGAAAGGCTATATCAACTTTGGAAGGTTTTACAGTCAGTCCATGATGTCTAATCCTGTCAAACGTCTGCTGTAGTGCTGTTATGTGATCTGTCATGTCCTTTGTGTGTATGCAAATGTCGTCCATGTACCAAATGATGTTAGCAATGTCTGTCAAAAGAATTCTTGTCATTCTGACGAAGGTAGCCGGTGCATTGACTAATCCGAAAGGTAGTTTACAACATTCGTATAAACCCCACGGTGTGGCAAATGCAGTCAGATGTATACTGTCAGGATGTACAGCTATCTGCCAGTAGCCTTGTGTCACGTCAAGTTCAGTAAAATAACGTGAGTCAGATAGTTCAGTCAAGATTTCTTCACAGTTGCTCATCGGTTCTAAATCCAACTGTGTAATGCTGTTGAGTTTACGATAGTCCACACAGAGTCTGATAGTTTTGTCCTTTTTCCGTACTAAAACTATTGGTGAACAGAAATGAGATTGTGAACGTCGAATGATATGATTTGCTTCTAAATCAATGATTTCTTGATGTAGTTTTTCCTTATAGTGTATAGGGATAGAATACGGTCTACACTTGATAGGAATGTCAGATGTCAAGATGATTTGGTGCTGAACTAAATCTGTCTGTCCTGGGCTGTCAGAAAAGATCGTCCTGTACTCTTCTATCAGTTGTCTGCAACTGTCAGTCTGTGTCTGCGTCAGTTTAGGATTTACTTTAATGTCCTGTAAGTTGGTTGTCGTGTCAAGAACTGGTGTCGGTATCTCGTCAGTGTCGTTGTCGTCCGTCTGGTCCACTATGGTGGTGCTTGCTGCAGTTTCTACTTGGTCGTCTTGCCTGTGGTAATATGGTTTGAGCATGTTAATGTGGAAAATTTTATGTTTGTCCCTAACTGCAATTTCGTAATCTACCGTCGAAATTTGTCGCAGTACTTTGAACGGTCCTTGCCATGAGTCAGTGAGGAGATGTCTATCACTTGGCAAAAGAAGAAGAACGTCCTGTCCTGGTGTCAGTGTAATAGTTCTATTTCCTCTGTTAGCATATTGTCGGTAGATAGCTCCTGATTTTTGGAGAGCTTCTTTAGCTAACACACATGATTTCATAATTCTATCACGCAATGATGTTACATTGAAATGGGTTTAGGCAAAGTTGTGCTTTCAGTCAACATAGATTCATACAGAGACAATGGGCCGCGTGGTTGTGCACCATATAACATTTCAAATGGTGAGAACCCAGTGCTGGAATGGGGCACTTCCCTATATGCAAACAAAATTGCAGGCAGATAGTATCCCAATCTTCAGGGTGTTCTTCGGTTACTTTAGAGAGCATATGTTTCATATCGCCGTTAATCTTTTCCACGATACCGGTCGAATGCGGGTGGTAGGGACTGTTGAAGCATTGTTTAACACCCAACATCTTGGTAAAGGCTTGTGTAGCTGAGGCAATAAACTGGCTACCCCGATCTGAAAGGATGGTATCAGGGAATCCTACCCTCGCAAAAATATGAAAGAACACTTCCATGATGATTTTGGAAGTTATGTTCTTCATTGGAATTGCTTCCGGCCACCGACTACATAGATCAATGAGTGTTACAATGTACCTATTACCTCTTGATGTTACATGGTTAAGAGGACCAACTATATCGACCGAGATCTTTTCAAACGGTCTACTAGCCAAATCAGTAACTTGAAATTCAGCTTGTGGGTGTTTACCCTTTTTGACAAGCTTTTGGCAGATGTCACACGATCTGCAATACTGTTTGGTATCGTTGCAAAACTTTGGCCAATAAAATTGAGTAAGTAACCTTGCTCTAGTTTTAGCATACGCCATGTGTCCTGCAAAGGGTATGTCATGAGCTAGATCCAATGCTTGCTTGCGGTTTTCTAACGGTAGCACTGTTTGTTCTATAGTGCTGGAACCTTTGGTGTAGTACCGTGTTAGAATTTCGTTCTTTAGAGCAAAGTACCATTGAGCATTCTTTGCTACTCTTGGCTTTTGGCCTACAAGTTAAAAATACTTTTGCAGAGATCTATCGGCTCTCTGAGATGTTATAAACTTCTCCCTAGTTGTCTCAGGAGATGTTACAACTGGACTTACTCGTTGTAAAGCCTCTGTCTGATCGATTCGATCTTGCATCTGTGCAGTAGATCTAGTTACTGCATTTATTACATCACAACGATCATTCTCATCACACGTTGATGTCACATTCACACAATTACAAGTATGTTCTGGCGTAGCCAGATTGGCATTTGTACATTCAGTTACAGGTGGTAAAAAAACATGAATGGTGATTTATGATGAAGGTGAAATTGTAATTTCAATATTACAAATGACAGTTGATGTAATACTGTCATGTGGCATGTCATTCACTTCAGGAAGGTTTCCAATGATAACATCGCAGCAAGGATTGGTTAATGCTGCGCATTTAACCTTTCCTGTGAGGAATGGTGTAGTTATATATGCCCATGCAAGTGGATATTTCTCTATGTTCCCTGAGAACGTCCTGCATGTGATATATTTACCATTATATTGTGATGGTAAAATGTAATCTATCTTCACACCAATGAGAGTACTTCCGCTATCACGTAAAACTGTGGCAGCTCTACCATTAACATACCCCTGGTGGATGTTTAGTTTACCTTGGGAGTTTACTACAAAATTGGCCTCCTCATTGGTAACAGGTATAGAATGGCCGCATGTTAACACGCCATCCTCATGAAATTGATCACAAATGGTACATTTTTCATGATGGAACACATCAATGGAATGTGCTGAGTTTACTGGGTGATCTTGTACACTTTCATCTTCTGAAGAAGAACTGTCAAACATGGCTGCATTAGCCTTTCTGGTCATTGCCTTGCCTTTACAATCCTTACGCCAGTGACCAAAAGCCTTACAAAGATAACATTTGGTAAGTTTTCTGTAGTTCTTCCTTTCTTTATCTTGCTTAGAAATGTAATTTTTCAAGTAAGCAGTGTACCCAGGATGTTGGTCACTCATATAATTCTCACTCTGTGAGAATTGGCAATATCTGCACTGATAAAATTTCTCTGCAGCTTGTTTATAAGGTCTTTGTTTGTTATTTGACCCTGACTGATATTTGCCATATGTAGCTGCTGTTATAAAGTCTGTGCTGGTCAGACTACTAGAGAAACATTGCTTATTGGCTGAAAAATAACCAGAGCCACGACTTTCAATTTGTTGGACACTTTCACACTGACATTCCAACAAAAATTTAGAAAAGGGGGGTGGGAGAGATGTGATAATCGTATCTCTCAACATAAGATCAACTAATTTGTCATAACTTCCATTTACTTTGGCTGCTGACAGCCATTTAGAAAAAATATTCTGATTTTCTGAGATGTAATCAGAGAACGTATGTGTAGGCTTAGGAGACAACTTCCTAAACTGTTCTCTATAACCTGATTCATCCAGTAAAAAATGTGACATAATTTTCGCTTTAATGTACAGATAATCTTCTTTCAGGTCATTTGGGATCGACTCTATGACTTTCAGAGGTTCCCCAGAAAGACTTCTTACATATACTATACCCCATTCAGGTTTTGGAATTTTATAATGATCCATGACAAATTCAAAATTTTGGGTGAATACTGCTATGCAATCACCTGTGTTGTAACTTTTAATTAGACCTTGGTATTTCTTGTGAGGTTGATCTTTGTCTGTTTCTCTATTAGCTTTATCTTTAGAAGATTCAGATTTTAGCTGTTCAATTTTCAGTTGTGTTTCTTGCTCTTCTCTCTTACTTTGGGCTAAGATGTCAGCTTGCCTCACTGCCGCTTCTGACTGTTTTAGAGCAGCTTCTGATTGTGCTTGTTGAAGCTTTAGAGCAGCTTCTGATTGTGCTTGTTGAAGCTTTAGAGCAGCTTCTGAGTCCTTTAGAGCAGTTTCTGATTGTGCCTGTTGAAGCTTTAGAGCAGCTTCTGATTCCTTTAGAGCAGCTTCTGATTGTGCCTTTAACGCCCTTTCGGCCGCTCTCTCATTTCGCTAACTAATTTGCTCCTGTTTCAAGAGATATTCTGCATATTTGCTTTCACTCCATGCTCTCAGTCCCTCACCTGACATATTCATTTTTAAACCCATTTCAATGAAATCGTTTAAAGAAGATATGGTGAACAATACGTATGATGGAATGAATATAGACAAAATTACTTATGATGTTAGTAATTTACAAATATTTCTAGCACAGTTGATGTTTAAAGCCAGACTAACGAAAGTATAAAGAGGACTGAAAAAATTTTTATACTCAAGTAATCCTTGGGCAATGTGCTGTTCAATGGTGCTCGAAATCACACTGGAACGTCCTTCAGGTTGACGCACCAAAACATTTTTGAAGTTCACAAGGCTCAGGTCAAGTTGACACAAAAAACCTGTACTTTTGAAACTAACCGAAATTAGAACGTTTGTAAATGTATGGTGTATGTAATGTCATTGAAGTCTGTATAGGTTTGTATGCTGTCAAGTATTATTGTTAGTCGTTACCACAATCAACAACTTTCACGCTCACACTAACCATACTCAATGTCATTCAAGGGCACGGCCGCCATTTTGGATATTAGTTCTTAAATTGGTTGAATTTGGCGATAAGTTGAAGACGCCTCGGTTGGCTTTAAATAATGTCTTCACACTTATAATTTAATGAAATCAACACTATTTAACCGTTACTTTACCCTAATCTATGACTTGCGCACTTCTATTGACATCTTCACATTCGATTCAAAAATTCGGACAAAAAAAATCTACAAGTTCGCATTCAGTTCAAAACCAGGACGATAAGCCACCACGTTCGCACTTGTCAGAGTCTTGCGTAGAGCAAGATAAGTAGCTCGTTTTCTGGCAAGTGTGAAGCAGTATCAAACTATCAAATCACACGAAGTGAATATCTGAAACTGTTATTTACAAGCTTTATTTACGCGCTGCATTCATTATCGCACAGACATCGCGCAATGACATTCCATAGCAATCATTACAGCATGAACAATATCAATACAATACATAAGGATACATGCAATCAATATACATATCACCTACAAGCCAAAATACTCAAGCGTTCGAACCAGTCTCCCACTGTCGCACAGGCTAGCTCTCAATGCAGATTCAAAACCACTCGCAGACTCATGCGACCTGTTCATACAAACGATTAACCCGGTCTGACTAGCCTTTCGTTCTACACGCTAGTTGGCGTTCAAATCAGCTGGTGTGACCGCTGCAAGGTTCACGGGGTGTACCGCTGACCAGCGGTCGTTTAAGAGTCGCTCAGTTGCTGTGCTTGGCTGCTTATACGGGCGTCGTCGAAGACGCCGCATTCCCTCTGCAGTGTTTAACATCACTCAGGGTTGTGCGTTGTTATGTTGCCTGGCGTTGGCACAGACAACGCGTCGCAACCTCAGATGTGCGACTTTGACAGTTCCACCTTCTTAGTTCCTGTGCACTTGGCTTTCTTCAGGTTATGTTTTTCCTGACTTTTGGTGTTTGTAGAAAGGTTTTCTGCTGCCACCCCATGTACCTCGATGAAACGTTCTGCCAATTTCGTCACCATGTCGATTCGTTCCGCCCCTTGTTCTCCCAAGAATTTCCTGAGAGGTTTCGACATTTGCTTTCGCATCTGGTCGACTACCATGAGCTCTTCCAGACTCTCATAGTCAAGCGCGAACCCAGCCAAATCCAGCCACTTATGGAGATAGGCTTTCAGACGCAGACTATAGGCGGCAAACAACTCCCCCGGTTCTCGTTTCGCTCCTCAAAATTTTTTCCGGTAGGTATGTGACGTAACTTCGAATCGTTTCAGCAGAGCCGTCTTCAACTCGTCATAATTGTTCTCGTGTCCTTGTGGCAGGCGAGAATAAACCTCGTAACCGGTCCCGCGTAATCCATGGGATAGCTTAAGATTCAATTTATCAGGCTCCAGACCCATAGCAACCGACATAGCCTCAAAGCGTTGAAGGTACTGGCAATCTTCTCTTTATCCTCTTCGTAGATCGCTAGAGCGAACTTCATAGCATGGTAGCTATGTCTACCTACTGGTGTTGAGCCAGGGAGAGAGGAACCTCCCACTGCTCCCTCAGTTTCCCCACTAGATTGCCTCTTCAGCTCGAGTTCCCGCATTCGGTACTCGTGCTCCCTTTTCTGAGCTTCTTGTTTAGCTTCCAATCTCTTAGCAGCCTGTTCAGCTTCCAGTTTCTTAGCTGCTTGCTCAGCATCACATTTCTTAGCTGCTTGCTCAGCTTTAAATTTCTTAGCTGCTTTCTCAGCTTCAAATTTCTTAGCTGCTTGCTCAGCTTCCCATTTCTTGGTTTCTAACTCCATCCTTCTCAACTCCAGCTCGGCCTTTCGATCTTCCCTTTCTGCTTGACGATAATCTCTCTCCACCTCCTGTATGTAGTCTGTTAGTGCAGAACCCGACAAACCCATTTCTTCCCCCTTTGCCCTTAGTTCTGCCGTAGTTAGATTAGGAGTGGCCATAGTTTAGAGAGGTCAGTCAGCAGGTTGAATATTAATTACTCTAAACAAATATATAGATAATGACCAAGTACAATTAATCTATATACTTAATAACACACAACACAACACAACACAATCACTCAGTGACAAGAGTAGAATCCGGACCACAGACCTATGCAGACTTGTGAGGTGTGAACAGGTAAGATAAGTGTCTTAACCCCTATCCACATTCACTCTAGCTGGATTTTCACTAATAGGATATCTCCATCCTCTAACTCAAGATCCCGTGTTAAAAGACCCCGCTTATGAAAGATCCCGTTGTCCTAAGATCCCTTGTACGAAAGATCCCGCTGTCCAAAGATCACGTTTAAAGAATGTCGTAGTAGTTATTTGTTCTTCTTTACTATTTCAGTGTCGTCCCTGGAGTGAGGGGAATCAACACCCACATTTATTTTAATTCAATATCACTATCCTGGAGATATCCACCAGACTCCGTCCACAACACTCCCTCAGTCTTAAAACATCTTCTTCTCACTCTTACTCACCCCTGGATCATGCCCCCTCTCATTCTTCCCCAACATAACATACTTGACAACTCTAGCTTCAACAAATAAAAACAAGAAATTTATTAAAGCAAAGAGTATATGTAGGAGAAGTGTGTGTGTGTATATATATGTAATGTGTAGAATGTGTGACGTATATTCTAAGGTATATGTAGACTCAGATCAGTATTCAGGAGTATAGTAATTCTCATCACTGTGCTGAGAACACACCAGCACCAGGTATTCCAGACAAACAACCTCACCGAGGTGATGCTTCTCCGGTCACGTGAAGACTTCCTCCGTTGTCTCTTGAACTACTAGGATGCTTGGGCATCCATGACAAACACTGTCTAATGAGAGTCTTCAATCTAATTCACACTATGAATTTACTCTATTATTTAACTGATTGTCACTGTTACTTGGGAAATCTTACTTGGTCTATTTGTCACTGGTTGTAAAGATTCCCCATATTAACACCACAATCTGAATGTTCCAGGTATTTCTATAAATTTATCTGACTGTTCCTGGTATCAGTGTTATATATATATGTATATAATGTTCTGACTGTTCAGTGATACAACTATCACTTGCTAAACATAAGTATCATCAGCATGTCCTGCTCAGCAGAAGCCAGGTTCCCGCAGACCAACTGGGGTATAAACCCAATGTAGAGGCCTCTCAGCAACTTCTGTCTTCAAATTCTGAGCCATCATTTTCTAAACTGTGGTCTAGCTTCATTGTTGAATATCATAGCACACCTACGTGGAACCATATGCCTGTTTCCGGTTGAAGATCGAGACTATGCGATCACTGATTAGATCTATGTCTGCCGATAATTATCAACACTTGAATACTATAGTCTTTTATCTAAAACACAACTCGGAAACTGCACCGATCCTTCAAACTTTAGAATTTTTGATCGACTCCCTCAAACTTGTTTACCGCACTGCTTTTATATCGGGCTTGAGTGACGTCACCAAACTGTCTAGACGCATAGGCGTCGAGAAGTTGTTTTTCTCTTTATGTTTCCCAACTCAAGGTGAACATCTGACTGGTGTCCCCTTTCATCTGGGAAATTGTCTCCTGTCTGTGATCTAGCGGACCTTCTCCACATCACAAGACGCCATCCGACTTCTGGCCAGACATTCCGTCTACCACTTCAAAAGCAACTACCGCCTTGGCAGACGTCTGGCGTTATTATTCGTTTCTCGAACAACCCACATCATAAAGAATCGCCGACTGTGTGTAGACATTTTGACGCGACGTATTTTGTTTCTCAGTAAGAAATGCCGACTGTGTGCAGACAGTTTTAACGACGTATTTTTGTTCCTCCGTCTATACACATCAAAGGGTTGTCTGTTTTTGCAGACTAATGTCGGGTCTTGTTTGTCATCGATCGAGACTAGCAAGTTTATTTTTGTGACAACGACCCCGCCGGGCCGGAAACAGAATAAACAGGCCATTCTCATGACGGGTAACATACTTCTCAACACCTGGAATTCATTGCCTTGAAAGTACTACAGCCATCAGTGAATTAGATCTGTACCAGTACCTTACTGGCTGAAACCATTAGACGCTTCAGTCTTTGACCCTACCTGGATCGATTAACTGTATTCGTCGGATCTCGTTGCGGTGGTCTTAGCCTAGACCTACCGGCTAATCCCAACTCACTTGACTTTCAAGGTGACACAGGCAATTTCAGACCACTGCTCCATGTAGCGCCACAAACCTTGATTGGCACTGGAATGAGCAAGTCTTTTGGAGTTTATGGTAGAACTCCCGAATCTTCATAGGATTTAACCTATAACTGATCCTGAAACATGGAGGGGGTTGGTGTGAGTACTCAACCACAACAAGGACTACACTGCATCTCCACATTAATACATGCCTCTCAGTAATATATATAATACAATATATATATATATATATATATATATATATATATATATATATATATATATATATAAGTGATCATCAACATCATCGATCCACTCTTACCTACCATGTACAGGCATGAGACTGCAAGAGAAAGCAATAATAGGAAGTGTATCGTCGAGCAACTCATCTGGGCAACTGATATCCCAATCGCACCAGAGTCGACTGTATGACTCTGTCATGGTATCCTCTACCTGGTATCCTTTCCCTACTCCATCTCAACTACCCAACTGCAATCTTATCATACACCTACTTCACTTTTGGTGTATAGATTCTCTTATCTAGGAGGTGCCCAGCCGGACATATCCTCCTCCATACAACTCAACATGTAATCAATCCCTTCACCCATGGATCCACTACTTAAACATAACTTATTAATAGCTATATACTATCAATAAATTATTTATCTTATAACCTATCAATATAATATCAACAAATTATAAATCATGAATTGTTAAATTTAACTAACCAACTCATAACACAGCCATAGCTTCTGCTCTGGGATCTCCGTCCCAGAACAACGTTAGACCTTTATTCATTGACCTTACTCCATGACAGTCAGGTCTGTGCCGGTCTAGCACAGATGTGGTGGCCATCCACCGGAAACACTTTCCCACAGCTGCTGTGGGCTCAGCGCATCGTGGTCCGTGGCGAGTTAGGCCACGTCATCCATTTTAGCGAGGCTTCCAGCCCCTCATCCCCTATATCTCCAGTCCACCAAATCCTGCCCAATTCCCGCAGCGGATACTACTACTTTCACAATGCAGTAAATAAGTAACTCCATTATCAGAGTCAGGTTTCTTGAAGAGGAGATTGATAGAGACAGACCAAGTTCTGTACTTAGTTCGGATCTACATAGGCGCACCGGCCTCGATTACAGAGAGCCGCATCGCTCTCGTTCGGGTATGTGAATGCAACCAGTGGTTTCGCAAAATCGCGTTAAGTCGGACATGCAACTCACGGTCGGTCGGGCAACTCGAATAACCAGTCGGTTGGCTTTACATAGGCACGATTGCATACGTATGGTCACTCTGGCGGACAGGCATGTAAACCAGCAGTGACATCAGTCATCATTAATACTTCCTATCAACCGCTATTCAGTAAATACAAAACATTTCTGCCTATGAGGATTAATACTGGCATCTACACACCACAAGTACTTACCTGCACATCGCACTGAAATAACACCACCTTATTTCCCGGAATAATAATAACCACCACTGATATCAGACATAAGTTACAAACTTATTCTAGCTACGCAAATGACACATTCCTATCAATTCATTCTAACACCACAATGTAACGAATGTCAAAATTCCTTACAGCCATGTAATCAATAACCTATCTGGTTAACACATCTACAACACAGTTGGTAAATTACCCGAACATACTTACACATGACAGTGAAAACATCCCACATGGCACTAACAATGCATGTAATTTGTATTCTACCATCAGTAAATTCTATCAGATCTACTAACATCGGATTTACACAACGAATCAGATGGACCACACGTATACAGGGCTTATGTGTATACACGCTCACAACAGTAGGCGGTACTGAACGCGTCTGACACACATTACCTAGCCGATCGATAACAGCTAATTTAAAATGCAGACAGGCGACGGCCATTTCATGCGCTCCGCGGAGATAATTCTTTCGGTCGGCAATTAAACATCTCCCGACAGCTGGCGGTATATTTACGGACAACGGCTAATAGTAAAAGTACGTCAACGTTACCTGTGATTATGAAATCACATCACTTCACTGCAGGTGTCCGCTCTGACTGCGAAAAAGACATCTCTTCTAGCAGTGAGTTACTGCGATCTGCATTCGACGATGTCCGACTGGCGACTGATCGTGACCAACTAAGTGCGCAGTCCCAAGGACTTCTCGGGTCCCGCAAATCCCAAGGTTCAGGGAGAACCCCAAAACCTCGTGAGTCCCGAGCAACTGTGAGTCCAACGTGCCAACAATTACGTACGCACTGGCCTGGGGACATTCTAGTATCTTCCAGAAGTCACGCGAAGTGTGACGTCACGGACTACTTTCCGGGGAATCCCCTAGTTATGATTACCATATCAAGGGAGACTAACCCGGCACATTCCGACCAAAGGGAAATAATACAGAGAACAGACTGTATCTAGTCCCGTTTTGTCACAATGGTATATCATTTTTCAACAGTAAATGTAGGGTCTAGTTATCCCTGTTTATTACCAGTATTCACTGATACGTAAACACTGAAGGTCCAGGATCAAATCAAATCAAATTTATTAGAGTCAGAAATTGGGCGCGCAGGCCCGTCTTACATTCGGCCCTTCCAATCACTCGTCTTTCGTTCATCAAGAGCATTATACATTTACATAGGAAGAAAAATAAACATTGTGAAATGAATGTTGTAAACATAAAAAAGACTAATTACCATGTTATGAGGCCCATCTCCCACCTATCCATACATCACCCTACCCACACACACACCCCTACCTACCCACACACACACAAACAAAGGGACACATACATACCCCACCAACCGACCCATCCCCCTCCCTCAATCCCCCACCCACACACACTGCCCTCACCTGATCTCGCAACCAAAACACACTCGCCACCCACAAACATTCCCCCACCAACCCACACATCCCACGCCCATCCACATACACATCCTAACCCACACATCCTCTCCCCACCCACACTTCAAACCACCCATCCCCCAGCCACATCTCCATCGACCACATATTCCCCACCCACGCACACAATCCCCCACCAACCCACACATCGCACATCCACTCACACATCCCCAAACCATACACACACATCCCCACCAACTTACATGTCTCTACCCCCCCCCCCCCTCCACACACACATCTCCCTAACCACCCATACATCCCCAATCCACTCACACACACCCCACCACCCACACATACAACTTCCACCCACCCACACATGCCTTAACCCAATCCCCCACCACACAATCCCCCACCCGTACATCGCATATACCCCCTACCACGCTATATTCCCCTACCACGCAATATTCCCAACCCACGCACCACACACACACACACACACACACACACACACATATCCCTCACCAACACATCCCCACTTACACACCACACACATATTCCCCACTTACACACCACACACATATCCCCCACCCAGATACCACACAGTATTCCCACCCACACGCACACAGATACCCTTACACATCCACCCCACATACCCCACTCACACACCACAAAAATCCCCCACCCACACACAGACCTCACCCACACAATATCCCCAACCAACACACCACACACCCCTCCCCACCCACACACGCATTCCCTACCCGTCCACCAACACACACTCACTCACGCATACATCCTCCACTACGCACCCACACACCCCCACCCATCCACCCCCAACCAAACATCTCTCGATCACAGTACCCCTACCCACACACATCCTCCACACACACTCACACCTCCTCACATCTAGACACATACAAAATGTCTCACGTTAGCATTGAAACTAGTATGAACAAACTCCCACACTTTACTAACACACATACACTGACACTTGTCATGAGCAGTCTCATAAAAATGTTAAACATGGAGAAAAATGTGTACATAAAAAGTATGTGACGTAAACATAGTGATGCCACACACACACACACACACACACACACACACACACACACACACACACGCACACGCACGCACGCACGCACGCACGCACACACACACACACACACATGAAACATTCGAGCCAAGTGGTATAACAAAGCAAAAGTTACTTCCATAACAAACATCTAAAATAAAAGTCATTACATATCGCAAACCCAGTCAGCGGTTCCTATCAGGGATGTAACATAGGCGGCATAACCACTTCCATAGAAAGACCCATATCTAAGAATGTACATAGTGGACATTTGTTCTAATTTTTTCATATCATTATTGTACAGGAATGTTAGTAATGTACATCTGTTCTAGTTTTCTTTTTAAAATCATGATTGTACAGGGGTGTGATGTAAATATGTTCTCATTGTTAAATTATTATTGTACAAAAATGTGTGTAATGTAAATCTGTTCTAATGTTTAAAAATTATTATTATACAGAAATGTTAAAAGTTCCTTAACAGATTGTCACAATCAGCCTCAGGACCGTATTTACTTATTGTCGTTTACTACGTTATGGTTATGTTCAATACTTTGCCATTGAATTCTGAACGACTGACACCCATATAATCGAAAAAAACGCAAGGAAACTGACTCCAAATCGTCTGTGGCTGATTTCGAACACTGGACTCGGCATGTCAGGGAATTTTGAATCGTGTTCACTGCCCCTAACCCACAGCACTGGTTCTTTTTTTTTTTCTTTTTTTTTTTTGGTGGGTAGTTTTTTTCTAATCTAAAAATGTTGCCTGGGCTGTGGCCTACAAAGCCTGCTCTTTTCGATCTCCAACCGAAGAGGTGTCTTTAATGGGTGTGACATGCACACAAATTTTCTCACATTTCTCACTACTGTCTTCAATTGATTAGGTGTCTTTTAACTGGTACAACATGCACACACATCCTCTCATATTTCTCACCATTGTTTCCAACTGATGAGGTGTCTTTAACAGGTACAACATGCATACACATCCTCTCATATTTCTCACCATTGTTTCCAACTGAGGAGGTGTCTTTAACAGGTACAACATGCACACACATCCTCTCATATTTCTCACCATTGTCTCCAACTGAGGAGGTGTCTTTAACTGGTACAACATGCACACAAATTTTCTCACATTTCTCACTGCTGTCTAAAACTGATAAGGTGTCAATAACTGGTACAACATGCACACAAATCCTCTCATATTTCTTACCATTGTGTCCAACTGAGGAGGTGTCTTTAACTGGTACAACATGCACACAAATTTTCTCACATTTCTCACTGCTATCTCCAACTGATAAGGTGTCAATAACAGGTACAACATGCACACAAATCCTCTCATATTTCTCACCACTGTCTCCAACTGAGGAGGTGTCTCTAATGGGTGTTACATGCACACACATTTTCTCACATTTCTCATTACTCTCTTCAACTGATTAGGTGTCTTTAACAGGTGTAACATGCACACAAATCCTCTCACATTTCACACCAATGTCAGAAGACTTGCCGTCAGATCCACTAACCCATAATTAGGATAGTAGAGTACTTAACCAGATTTTTATTTTATAAAAATGCAGCCTAGATCATGAAATAAACCAGATCTTCACGAGGCAAAGGCAGAACAACCCTGGTTTTAGACACCTAACTTCCTTTGCCTCAATGTATTTGAATATTTATAAATTGTTCATCGAATACAGTATATAAAATGTGTTTTCTTTGTTAACTTTATGACCGCAAGTTTCAGGTTGTGACAACAGAAAGATTTCACAGTGACCCCCAGTGAATATACTTGTCACAGCGTTACGGTCAGATTTGTTTGTGTGTTTGTTATTTGACCTATGCTGGTTTAATATAAAATTATGAGACTTATGGTGCTATTTTAATGGTTAGATACAAATTATATCTATATTCCATAGTTGTGTGTTCTGGTGGATGATAGACCTGGCTAATAAATACACCTTTTTCAGAGTTGTCTTGTTGGTCTTGCATCAAAGTACACTTGTTCAACAGTCAGCGAAGAGATCCAATACTAATGGTACCACTTGCAATCTGATTATTTGTTTATCTGGTCTTTCCTCAGAGTACTGAGTATCGGCAACATCATCGGGTCACTTCCTGCCGCATCATCCTCTCCAGGCAATGATGTTGTATCTGTTCTTCCACACTATACATACAATCCCAAAGTGCCCTGACCACATCTGCCTTATCGTGCACCAATACCCCACCCATCGGTGCAGACCCAGCCAATTTGTCCGCCTGCTCATTTCCCATCACACCCGCATGTCCTGGGGAAAGGATCCCATGGATGCTCCATGTCTTAGATACAACATGGAGAAAAACAAACACTGACATTTTAAAATTATATTTTTATTTCATGATAATAAAACACAACAATTGAGAGATGACAATAGATGGAAGTGGACACACAGCAACTGAAAATTACAGTTATTTGATTCCCAACAAACAATGATGTGAGATATTTGATTCCCAACAAAGACACACTACAACACAGGATTAAAGGGTTAAAATGATACTTTTATTTCATGAGTTTATCAGTGGTCAAGCAAAAACCTGGCAAGCTGCAGATTTGCAGTCTACAAGCTGCCAGTTATCTCAGATTATATAGTGACATGATCGAGTTGTCGCCTGATTCATTCAGCCATCTGTTTTAACATCCATCATTGTTAGCATCCACTTAACTACAATATCTTCTGGTTTCAGCTATTTGTTTCCACACCTTATTGTTTCTGACTCAAAAACACCAAACAGCCTGACTCAGAGACAGCCCTCAGCAAACAGCCTGACTCAAACACAAGTCAACATGGTGTGACTAATCAAATATAACATGAAAACTAAATAATAAGAACAAAAACATGCTTTCATGCATGTGAAGAAACACAGAGGTTTCTGTGTTACTGTGAATATATTCATAAATGAAGAATCGACTACTATAAATGAAATAAAACATAAACACGATATGCATAAACATGGTTTCTTACAGTGAAACAGTGCATATATAATTATAATTATTAACATAACATTATTGTTTTCATGCATGCAAACGTAAGATTTTTTTTTTTTTTTTTTTTTTGAGGGGGTGGGGGGAGTCTACTGGAAATGAATTCTGGACTTTTATGTTGTATTTTTTTTTTTTTTTTGTTGCTCAGAACTCGTTTTTAAACACTTTACAGTAAACTTTCACGGTAGCATCTGGTCCAGCACCGACCGCCAGCACAATCAGAAGTGATAATCGACAACACAGCCGGAGAGAGACGTCAAAAACCCGAGACAGCAGTCCAGCGGTTAAATCAGAGAGCGAGAATACTCGACTAGTAATAACACAAGTCAAGCCAAGACAGGCGTCCATCAAATCGCTGAATGATACGCAGATAAGATCGATGCTTGAAATCGCACTAGGAAAAAGAGCCATCAAGAAATCATATAAAACAAAGCAAGGGAAGGTATTCGTATGCCCCAACGAAACAAAAGAAATGGAGGACATCATTACAAATATTAGAGATAGAAAGGAACCCAACAATATCCAACTGTCACATGAGATCAATGTCGACATCGATATCTGCAAACCAACCTGTGACATAGTGGTCAAAGGCATCAGCCCTCAATGGGACATGCCTAAGATCCTAAACGACCTTAAGAAAGAAAACAAACATGCACAGATCGTAGATGGAGAAAGAATAATGGACAGGCAAGGAAAACCCACCTCGGTCATAAAAGTCAAATGTGAAGGACAAGACCTACCGAGTCATATGACACTAAACAAGGAACTCAAGCACATCGAAGCATACGTTACCCCATTAGCACAGTGCGCACTTTGCCAGAAATGTGGCCACTTCCGGAAAACATGCAGACAGAAAGTTCCAATCTGCAAGTTCTGTGGAAAATCGCACTGGAGGAGCGACTGCCGGCCCGCAAAGAGTGAAAAAAAAATACGCAGAACACAACCTCAAAAGAACCTGCACCAACTGCCGGGGCAACCATGGCGCAAGGTACAAGGGGTGCCCTGCATACAAAAGAGAGCTGGTAGCCTGGAAGGAGTCAGTGCTAACCAAGACAACACTCAGGATAGTTAAACTGAAGCAGAAACCCGCCCAAAAAGTGGCCCAGTATCGCAACCCCAGGGTCGGATAATGCAAACAGACATGACCAATCGGAGAGCACAAGTAGCCGACAAACCGCCAGACAAAAGACAACAGGTACAAAAAGAAGCAGGATCAGACACACAACCAGGGGACGAGAACCTAAGACAGGTTCTTAAAAGAGTGCAGGAAGCAGAAGAAAAAATTGACAAAGGCCACCAAACATATGGAAGAAGCCACAACAAAGATGGAAAAAACCACCCAAAGAATGGAAGAAAAATTAAAAGACATCAGCAAAAAGGTGGAAGTACAGGAAAACAAACTTCGAAAAGTGGAAGAAGAACACAAAGAAAATAGAATATGTTCCCCTCTGATATGAGAAAGAAACAACCAATGTGGTTGAACAGACAACCGAGGGAAATGGAAAACAAAATAGAAACACTCTGGAGAGAAAGGACATCGAAGAGTAATGCCGAGATAGTTCGCCAATGCGGAATACACAAGGGCAGCGCCGCGCCAAACTGGCAGAGTGAACGACTACTAACAATAGAGGAAGGAAACATTTTTATTTCTATTATAGAAAAAATCCTTTTCTGGTAGACGTTCATTCTTGTAGAGAATGATAGAAAAATTCTTGTGGGAACTTTAATTCCTTTAAAACTTGTGTAATTCTGATGCTGACCGAAGGCGCCTCGTCACACCAAGTCACCATCGGATGGATACCAGCCCACATGGGTATACCGGGAAAGGAACAAGCAGACAGAGCAGCGAAACGAGGACTAACCAGCAGTAATAAAATCAGCAAAGGCCGAGGAAAAGTAGAAGGAAAGAGTATCATCAAAAACTACATACTCCAGGAATGGAGGAAACAGTGGCGAGACAGCGCTAGAGGCTGTCATGCTTACCAAGTACTGAGTGAACCCAGCTACAAACCACAAGCACCGGCAAACAGACAGCTGTGGAGAATCAGACTAGGTAATTGGAAAGTCACAAGAGAAAACCCATTCTGCAGAGCATGCCTAGAAAACAACACCATTGAACACTATTTACTAACATGCGACAAGTACAATAGTGAGCGAAGGGAGCTAAGAGATTACTTCGTCAAAACTGGGACTCAAATGACAATGACGGAGTGCCTACACACAAACCGCAACCCAGAAATACAGCGGCTGGTCAGAAAGTTCATTTGCAGAACAATGAAGGCCACATAACCTTTCTATATTGTATATATTTATATTAATATGTATATGTTTAAAAACAAAAAAAAAGAACTGTCGTCCTAAAGGTGAAACCCCCCCCCCCCCCCAAAAAAAAAAAAACAACTCACCTGAGTGAGGCGGAGTGAAAGGCAGAATGGTGGGTGTGTTCTTCCGGTAGGGCGCCTGAACTGAGCTGACAGGAAGATCGGGTCGTCTTGTTGTTCCACCATACACACACTTGATGATGAAAATCTAGAAACCAAAAGTAAAGGAGTTCGGGCCGCTGATCGGGAGAACAACTTGAGACTTGCACTTGAACTCTCTGCCTATGCCTACATCGAGTCCTTATGTGTACTGGACATAACCGGGACAACACAAGAAACAACAAGCAAGTAGTAGGCCCGACCAAGAACCGGACTTATCAGGGCCAGCAATAATTAGCATAAGACAGAAAGTAAACAACCAAATAGCATAAAATAGTTTTATCCGACGAACAGAGCGGAACCAATAAAACCTGTAGGAATTATGACTAACTGTCCACGCAATCATGGCTCTCAACAATAACCACCGCTGAGGAAGCAGGTTAGACGATACTGAATTTGGATTTTTTTTTTTTTTTTTTTTTGGGGGGGGGGGAGAGAGAGAGAGAGAGAGAGAGAGAGAGAGAGAGAGAGAGAGAGAGAGAGAGAGAGAGAGAGAGAGAGAGAGAGAGAGAGAGAGAGAGAGAGAATTGGAATTGGAACTTTCATGAGAAGAAATGTTCTGATGTGTTAGTTGTGAACTGTGTATGTATGTAGTGTTTATTTGGTACACAGAAAACTTTATGTAACATTTGGTCAATGCAGGTGTGGTCGAATGATTCAGTTATCCTGTCAGTATTGACATCTTCATTGACTCAACCAGTCTCTCCATGTCGAATGCTAGCTTTGATCAGCCATTGACCACTAGTGTGTCAGTGTTCCACATGTTACATTCATCCAAAGTTTTGTTCGGCGATTATAGAAGTAGGTGTAAGGATTAGAGACTAGATCATACAGCTGTGTACAAAGTAAGGAAATGCGATGTTACACTCTCCTTCATCCTACCGTTGTGTACAATTTAAGAAACTGGAATGTTATACTCCCCTTGATTCAAAATTGTGCAGGACAAACAGCACATGCATATCGTGGCTGTAACGGACTCACAACGTATGATGAGAAAGTAGAAGACAGGCATGCTTCGGGTAGAGTGGCAGGCTTCAATTCAACAATCAAACATTACGAGTATCTGTTAGATTTTTTCCCCAGGACATGCTGGTGTAGTTTAAAAGGAGCAGGCGAATAGATTGGCTAGGTATGCACCATTTGGTGGGGTGCTGGTGCATGATAAGGCAGATGTGGTCGTGGCCCCTTTGAATCGTGTGTATAGTGCAGAAGAACAGAAAGATAATCAGCGACCAGATACATTCTTCCTAGTGACGACCATAATCTTGTCCTCTTACAACTTAATTCCAACCCTAGTTGTTCACTGTGTACAACAACCGCATCTACTAAAGTTAAGACTTAAATTGTAAGAATACGCAGATTACAGTAGCCACTAGGAAGAAAGAAATGCCGCAATGTAATATACAGGTAAATGGGAATACTCTTAAACAAGTGAATTGGTAAAACTATATCGGAACAGTCATAACATCAGATGAGAGGTTCCTTTACGAGATTAGAGCAAGAATCGCCATGGCGTAGATAGCCTATTTTCAAGATGGAAAACATACTGATCAATAAAAAGATGTGATTTGCAACTAGAAAAGTGCAAAATAAAACCTGGACTTTTTTATGGATGTGAAGCGTGGACAATGAAAAAACATCTAATGGCTGTGGAAATGTGGTTTCTGAAGAAAATGCAAAGAATGTCATGGACAGCCATAAAATTTAATGACCAAGTTCTATAAGAAACAAATGAAAACCGTAAAATGATTAGAGAAATTAGACGTAAACTGTCAAACATACTGTTCAAAAAAGACATGCAACATTTTTTGGTGTTGCTTTTATCAAAAATATTCGCTGATTGGACATCAGTCAACCTGTCGACTGTGTCCATCCGGTCATTAACTTCTCGTAGTTACCTGACTTCTACTCACCTCATGATTTGTGAGGTCATGAAAGAGGCCAAGGTCAAAACAACATGGTTGACAATAACTCGTGACAGATTCATGATAATCCCGTGAAACTTACTGAACACAAAACTCTCTGACCATATTATTGAATGCCTATAAAAGATTGACGCTCCTCGAATAAATTCAGTTGAAAATTCAATGCGCAAATATGGCTCATCTCACTACAGAACAACGACTCATCATCATTGGGCGTTTACAGGCTGGACAGTCACAACGTGTAGTAGCCAGAGAATTAAGGGCTTGCGAACGCGGTTTGTGAGCCCGTATACCCGGGTTCAAAACACAGCGGTGCTGGTTTTTTCGAAAAAGGTATAGGAGCCGGTCGTTCAGAAAGCAATGGCAAACTAATGAACTTAAACTTTGCCCAGGAATCACGAACAGCGAAATGCTGGGGTTGACTGCTAAGTCCTGTGAAGGGCATGCAACTTAAAAAGATGCACCATTAGTCGCATTTGAAAAAACTGGCTCAGTGGCAGACCGGCCGCGCAGTATAAGACCCAGAATCACAACTACTGCCGAAGACGGCTTCATACGCTGCGTCACCTTAGGAATCGATTTGCATCTGCGTCCTCCACAGTCAAGTCAATGCCAGGAGCTCGTCGAATTTCAGACCTAACAGTCAGGAACCGGCTGCACGACGCTGGCCTTTGAGCTAGAAGACCTTATAGAGGTCCTATTTTACGGACCGGCATCGCCTGAACCGACTGCAGTGGGCGAATCAGCATCGTCAATGGACCGTTGGGAATGACTGGAGACTGCAATAATGTTACGCTTCTTTGTGTGAACAGTATACTTTTGGACACGTTATGAGAGGAAATAAATTGGAGAACTTGGTGACAACTGGCAAGGTGTGGGGGGAGGGGGGGACAAGGGGGAGACAGAGAAGTAAATACCTGGATGGCTTGGCCACGTGTTATGGTCGAGACAAGAACACTGAGCTGATCCACGACTCTGGTGATCGTGTGAGTTGACAAAACATGACCGCCCACGCTTATCGGCATGGAACATGGTGATGACTAAATTTGTGTTGCAGAAAATCAATAAACTGCATTGGGAATTCTACAGATGACGGATGTCACTGATGGGAAATTCCCGAATTGTTATACGCGGACAACAAATCATGTTGTGTGAAATCACATGAATGGTCAGATTACGTGAAAAACCTGTATGACGATAACAGAGACGAACAGTATGATGTTCAAAATAATAATGAAGGACCAGCAATTTTGAAGATGGAGGTTCAGAATGCTCTTAACCATATGAAATCTGGCAAGACCCCCGGTTCAGACAGCGTCACAACAGAAATGATTAATGCTTTAGAAGAATATGGAATAGATCAAGTTACCAGTCTGCTTAATACAATATATGATACTGGAAATATACCTCAGGAGTTATGTAATTCTGTATTTATTGCAATCCCAAAGAAATCAGGAGCCTTGGAATGTGATCAACATCGAACAATTAGTATAATGAGTCACATCACGAAGATTTTGCTAAGAATTATCATGCAAAGAGTTAGGAGGAAAATACAACCTGAAATAGGAGAAGAACAATGTGGGTTTGTGGAAGGCAAGGGTACAGTAAATGCTGTGTATATACTGAGAAACATAATCGAACGTTCTATAGAAGTAAACAAAGATCTACACCTTTGCTTTATTGACTACACAAAGGCTTTTGATAAAGTGAGACATGTCAACATGATAAGGATGCTTGAAGATCTACAAATTGATGGAAAAGATCTTAGACTTGTAAAAAACATATATTGGAAACAACAAGCTGCCATAAGAGTTGATAATGAAGTAAGCCAATATCAGCCTATTAAAAGGGGTGTGAGACAGGGATGTGTAATGTCTCCAGATCTGTTTTCCCTGTACAGTGAAAGTATTTTCAGAAATATTGAAGATATGGAAGGAATCAACATTGGGGGACGATGCATCAATAACATTAGATATGCAGATGATACAGTCTTGATTGCAGACAATGAACAGGACCTGCAAAATTTAGTAGACGCGATTGTTACACACAGTGAACAACTAGGGTTAGAATTAAATTGTAAAAAGACACAGATTATGGTCGTCACTAGGAAGGACGAAATACCACAATGTAATATACAAGTAAATGGGAATATTCTTCAACAAGTGAGCAGGTACAATTATCTCGGAACAGTAATAACATCTGATGGGAGATGCCTTGAAGAGATTAGAACAAGAATCGCCATGGCAAAAGTAGCCTATAGCAAGATGAAAAACATATTGACCAATAAAAAGATGTCAATTGAAACGAGAAAAAGAGTGTTGAGATGCTACATTGAACCTGTACTTTTGTATGGATGTGAAGCGTGGACAATGAGCAGTCAGGCTGAAAAACATCTGATGGCTGTAGAGATGTGGTTTCTGAGGAAAATGCAAAGAATACCATGGACAGCCAGAAAGACCAATGAACAAGTCCTTCAAGAAACAAATGAAGATCGTAAATTGATTAGAGAAATTAGACGTAGACAGTCAAAATTTTTTGGGCATGTTATGAGAAGAAATGGATTGGAGAATTTGGTGACAACTGGTAAGATCGAGGGGAACAGACCAAGGGGAAGACCTAGAAGCAAGTACCTGGATGGCTTGGCCTTGTGGCATGGTCGAGACAGAAACACGGAGCTGATCCACGACTCTGGTGATCGGGTGAGATGGCAGAACATGACCGCCCACGCTTACCGGCATGGCACATGATGGATGGATGGATGGACAACAAATCTTAATAAAGGTTGGCTTTCAGCCTCAAAAACAGAGCTCTGTTGGATTCTGTCAAACCATCGCCAGTATCAAACCTGTAAGTATTTTATTATTGCTTTTTATTTCGATCTGCGAATCAGAAAGGAGTGGAAAATGGGGGTCCACAAAACATTTAAAATAATAAGTAGGCTTGCTCGCAAGCAAAACAGATCTATCATTCGGTGTGTTCGTATGAAGACAGGAAACACAATAATATACAAAGCCAGGAGGCAACACTGGGGGAGTACTAAGCTCAAGATGTAATCTCTTAAATTCTGGAGTTTGTCTTCTTGCTATTTGGTGATGCAATGTTTTGTGCTGCTGCATCTAGTTTGGCTGCAATAAAATTGTTGTCATTCTTATAAAAAACATATGTATCATTGTTGAAAATACTTGCATTCGCGGGTTTATGAATATATATTCTTCTTCTTTCACAATGTATCCCACATTGGGTCATAAGTCCCCAAACCAGGTCACTCCAAGTCCTCCCATCCTTAGCTATCCCATTCAGTTCCCTTCATGTTCTCCCATATGATTTATTTCTGTTTCTTCTTCTCTTTCTCGTGAGTTGTTCAAGTCTTCCTCTGTTTCTTATGCTCTGTGGATTCCAGACAAAGACCTTTCTAAGACTATTTTCAGATGTTCACAACTTATGACCTATCCAACGCCAGCGTCTTCTCTTCACCTCTCCGTTCACGTGTGAACACCAAGAGACAATCACGATGATGATACACGGGTAAGCGAACATTTAACTATTCATTTACACCTGTAGGAAAAGAGGGGTCTCATTAGTGAAGTGGTTAAGCCGCCTCCTCACCACCGAAGGTTCTGGGTTCAGTTCTGGACTCTGCAATTTGGTTCACGAGTGCAGTTTTCTCGGAGAATCCTGGGGTTCGTCGCTGGAGCTATGGAGTTCGTGCTTTGGGCCACGCATTCAGCAGGCGGCCTTACGTAGAGACCGAGCCAGGTCCAATGAAGTCGTTCATCTTGCCGCTGCTATTTAATCGTGCCGCCTTGAACTACGGAGGGGCTTCAAATTTTTTATTTTGGAGGGGAGGGGGGGGTGAATATATTCTGAAAAAGTAAAGAGCAAATGTATCATTTTTCGATGTAGTCACAATTGCGTTAAATGCATGTCCTCATGTGCCGATACAGTGATTTAGAAAAATCGACTCTGGTCACTGCTCTGTGCGACTGACCGGGTCGTGAACAGTTTGCCACAGAAGACACGCCGTTGTGAAACTTCCTACTCCACGAATACACTTGCTGGACTGACAGGCATGCATCACCATACTGGACCTTCATTCGCCGATGAATTTCTATGGGTTTCACCCCTTCACTGATCAAAACACGGATAGCATATTGCTGCTCCACTTTAGTGCATGTCAAAAGTGGGGCAGCCATTTTAAAACTGACTTTATAGCGTCACCGTGCTCGTCTGCATCGTGCTGTCCGTGCTGAACACTCTTGACATCCTTAACAACAATGTTGACAGGTAACAAGACAATGGCATACTTATTGTAATTTCTATCACACTTTTAAGGTTTCGTTTGAAGCCTTTTCGTATTTGGCTAGTGTGTTCATATCTTCGCCTGTCATCTCCCCATGACTGCAAACTGGACACTTTTAGATCCCTGTGCAGTATTTCTTGAAAACCAGAAACATGTCCTGAAGTGGGACTGAAATGATAGGACAGAACCGCCAATGAGGAGTTCATGAATAGAACTAAACGACGCTGGCTTCTGGATAACACACACACACACACACACACACACACACACACACACACACACACACACATACACACACACTCACCCACCCACCCACCCACACACACACACACACACACACACACACACAGAAAACATGGGGACAATACAACTAAACACTCTCTTGTCTTAGAGGGGGGGGGGGGGCTGCGTGGTCTCGAAGTATGGTTTTCGCCTCGAATGCTGGAGGTCCCGGGTTCAAGCCCCGTAAGGACCGGGATTTTTTCTCGTGGACTTCTAGTAATAAAATTTACCCTGGTCTCTGGGTAGTGAGATCGGACGCCCATGTGTATGGTTGCGCACGTTAAAAATCCCTCGGCAGTTGGAAATCGAAAAAAGAGTAGCCTAACGGCGTTGCCCGGGCAAAATTTCGAGTTAAAAATCTACCCAAAATATTTCAGGATCCTCGCCCGAGCTACAAAGGTCGTGCACTGAGCTGAAATTCTCCAGACTCAGGTTAGAGTTAGGAGTAGAACGGAGCACGTATGGGTTACACCCTTGTACCGTGATGTTGATCCGTCGACTAAACTAACTAAACTAAACTCTCTTATCTGGAACCTACGAACCACACAGAGAAGCGAATTACAGAGATGAATAATATGGGGAGGACATGGAGGGGGCTGCAGAAGATAGCAACAGATGGGATGGCTTAGCGTGGGATGGTTGAGGGCCTACCTCACAATAGGAGAACAAGGGCAGAAGAAGAAAATCAAAAGAAATATATCCTTAACTGATTCAGTGTCAAACATAACGTAGGTTTGAACCAAAAGTGGTACACAATTAAATGAACAAGCATTATAATGTAAATATCCGTTCACGTTAAAATTGTGGAAGATACCACGAAATAAAAGAAATAACACGACGACTTTCATACATTCATTCAGTAGCATGTATTTTGCAGAACCTCGCTCCCATAAGAACCTTCCGGAAAACTTTTCGATCATAAGCATGATGTCCCGCGTCTGATACACCCATCTGGAGATCATCCGCCACATCCTGCACCCATCTTCTATTTGATCTTCCTCTTTCTCTCTTCCCAGGCATATACCCCTCCATTATTGTTCTCTCCAAACTTTCATGACGTTTCAAGTGACCAAAATATTTCAATTTTCTTTGTTTTATCGTCTTTAATAGCCAACCTTCTTCAATATTCAGCTCTTGAAGTATGGATGCATTTGTTCTTTTCTTTACCCAAGATATTCTTAGAACTCTTCTATAACATTTATATTCAAAGGCATTTATGCGCTGTTCAGCTTGTTTAGTAAGTGTCCAGGTCTCACAGGCGTATGTTGCAATGGGAAAGATGCATGCTCTTAAAAATCTAATGTTTGTAGTTCTGTCTGTCCCATTCCATAATTTATTCAGTTGTTTTAGTCTTTGAAGAGCAATTGATAGTCGTCGTTTAATTTCTTTCATTGTGTCACCGTTGTTGGTAATCAATAACCCAAGATATTCAAAATTTTCCATCACCTCCAATTTTTCCTCATTAACATATATATATATTTCCATAGTACGATGACCTTAGTATAGCTATATACCGTCCTTCTGTCAAAATAAGAGGTCGTATTTGATCAGTATACATGACACACAGTTACAACAGAAATTGAATATCTGGAAAACATAAGTAATGGTAATTATATAGAAAAAAAAGGTCTTCCCAAGTGCAACATCAAAATTAATTGAACTTGTCTGAAACAAACCAATGTATGTAAGTATGTGGATACATTGTTGACAGTAAATTGAAGATGTAACTTAAAGACGTTACGTGTACAATAGAGCTCATTGCTTCTCCTTTACAGGACATCGCCATCAAACCTTGACTTTTTGGATATTTGTGATTTACTAAGCAATTTTTACCTTCAGTAATTTGACATTGCTTTTTGAATGACCCATGCCCATACAATCGAAATCAACACAAGGTAGTCTGTTTCAAAGTCGTGTGCAGCTGATTTCGAATCCTCGACTTGGTATGTCGGGGAATTGAGAAACTCGTCCACTGGCTCTAAGCCACAGCGCCGACAAATGTCCAATAGCCCAAGCGATTAGAGCATTTCACAGAGCAAAATCTCTTTGTCAATCGAGGAGACAAAAAGAGTTGTGGTGAAGGCGCTCTGGGAGCGCGTGAATAATTGGTCTTGAGAGAATGCGGCAGCAGGAAGTAGTAGAGAATCTGGTAGACAGTCGTCACTCAGTGGTAAAGCTAGACGGACATATAATCAAATTGCAAAGGGCACCATTAGTATTGGAACTCTACGCTGACTGTTGATGATTATGTCTGAGCGCTTATGGTAATGTCCCGAGTGCAATGACGTTGGTTCTTGACTCAACTCAACTCAACTCAACTCGACTCAACTCAACTCGACTCAACTCAACTCGAGCAAGTCCTGAGTAGAGGCCGTAACTTAGGATGGAATATATCTAGGGGAGGTAAACATTGAACAAATGCATGCAGGCGTCGAATACACTGAATTTTGAGAGAACTAGGTGTGATCACACCCCCCCCCCCCCCCCAAAAAAAAAAAAAAACACTGGGCGAATGTGTAAAACGTTATATCCACCGAAGTCTAACACTTAGCAGGAAGTCCTTCTGTTTATATAGCAACGGCTGGTATCGATTAATTTATGTTTCATTCATTCATTCATTCATTCATTCAGTAGCATGTCCTTTGCAGAACCTCGCTCCCATAACAACCTTCCGGAAAACTTCTCGATCACAAGCAAGATGTTCCGCGTCTGATACACCCATTTGGAGATCATCCGCCACATCCTGCACCCATCTTCTCTTTGGCCTTCCTCTTCCTCTCTTCCCAGGCATATACCCTTCCATTATTGTTCTCTCCAAACTGTTGTGACGTTTCAAGTGACCAAAATACTTCAATTTTCTTTGTTTTATCGTCTTTAATAGCCATCCCTCCTCAATATTCAACTCTTGAAGTATGGATGCATTTGTTCTTTTCTTTACCCAAGATATTCTTAGAACTCGCCTATAACATTTATATTCAAAGGCATGTATGCGCTGTTCAGCTTGTTTAGTAAGTGTCCATGTCTCACAGGCGTATGTTGCAATGGGAAAGATGCATGCTCTTAAAAATCTAATTTTTGTAGCTCTGTCTGTCCCACTCCATAATTTATTCATCTATTTTAGTCTTTGAAGAGCAATGGATAGTCGCCGTTTAATTTCTTTCATTGTGTCACCATTATTGGTAATCAATGACCCAAGATATTCAAAATTTTCCACCACCTCCAATTTCCTCCCATTAATGTATATTTCTTTCTCCGTAGTAGTTTTATCTGTATGCATTATCTTTGTTTTTGCTATGTTAAGATATAAGTTGTGATTTTCACTATTCAATTGTGTTGAGGCTATTAGGTTTTCTATGCCATTCTGTGTTGTGGATAGTAATACTGTATCATCAGCATATCGAATCTCTGGTATGTGATGTTTATGTTTAGCCTATACAAAAAACATGTGTCTAGGTCCACATGTTCAATGCCCTTAGGAGTGTAAAACACACCTTTGCTTATGTTTTACTTGGTTCACGACTTTATCTAAAAGCAGAAACAGTTGAAATATCGAATAAGCACTGCGAGAAATAACGAGATTTTTATCGTTCATCTTCGAGCTGAGAATATGAGTTTAAGAATTGGTGCAAGTTGTAGAGTTCTCGAGAATATATTTAATGTTAGCCTTTTTACGAATCCCTAGCGATCGTCCTGTACCAGGTTGTTTAGCAATATATTTCCTATTTGTGGTAATTTACTGTGAGTTATGGTATCATTCTGTAACCTCCGCTAGTTAATGACGTAAACAGCATAAATATAAATAGAGGAGTGGTGCTGCTGCAGTGCTCCAAGTGCCAGAAATTCTGGCACACCCGTGCCACTTGCAAGAGTGAGGTTGAAGTATGCAGATTTTGCTCCGTACCTCATCCATAAGCCAGTGCCAGCACGCAAAGATCGACAAGGACTTCAGGAGGCCTAACACTAATAGAAAGTGCGCTAACTGCCTCGGCAACCACGGCGCCAGGTACCTCGGCTGCCCCTGCCACCAAGACAGCAAGGAAACCATGAAGATAGCGATCAAGACTAACATGCCCTATAAAGAAACTAGGAGGCAGTACGAGGCCACCAATCGACTCACACAAAGCGACAAAGCACAACTTGAGGACCAACTGAAGGACCTGCGATCAAAGCTCAACAGCATGGAGGAAGAAAAAGACAAGAAACGTGAGACTCAGATCGCAGCCGCTCAGCGCAGCCTGGACGAAACGAAGCAAATTCAGCGGAGGATTGAGCAGGATGTCACTCGAATGGAAGCCATAAAAAAAGACAATGACAAGACTCTGATATAGATTATTGCGGAAAGATCAAAGATAGATAGGAAGGTAAAGCAAATTCAAGAAGAAAGAATAATGATAAAGCTGCTTAAAAAAGAAGAAGAAGAAGAAGAAGAAGAAGAAGAAGAAGAAGAAGAAGAAGAAGAAGAAGAAGAAGAAGAAGAAGAAGAAGAAGAAGAAGAAGAAGAAGAAGAAGAAGAAGAAGAAGAAGAAGAGGAAACGGCGAGTGAACTGGTTGAGGACGACGACTCAAATCAAGAACAAATCAGGCCGGTGATGGCAAGTCGCCCCATACCAAAATCTTGCGATCAAGAAGTCACGACAAACCAAAGACGAACAAACAGAGTCGCCGAAGCTCCAAGACGTGTAGGGAAGAGAAACAACAGTCGAAACGGCGAAGGCTAAAAGCTCTCTGAAAGAAACAGCACCATACGACGGGGTGGGTACACAATGACTCCAGGCCTGAACAAGTGCGCGACTCTATCCAGACATGTAAAACCTTATCAAGATTTTATGAACGAAATTAACCAATCAGAAACCAGGAAGCTAAAAACAAGCAACCAGATGTACGAAAGAATCAACACAAGCTGCACAATACAGGAACCAGTTACAACTAGTCATCAAGACAGTTAAACGGGACCATTCGTTTTGAAGCTGAAGCTGAAGAAAGTGGGGTAAATTCGGTGTAATTCTCTCAGGCTAAACTCTGGCGTCTGACCCAGTGTGTATTCCTAGCATATGAATTATTGTTTCTCTCTCTCTCTCTCTCTCTCTCTCTCTCTCTCTCTCTCTCTCTCTCTCTGTCTGTCTCTCTCTGTCTCTCTGTCTCTCTTTCTCTCTCTCTCTCTCTCCCTCCCTCCCTCCCTCCCTACCCTCTATAGACGCTATACCTTCTTTTGTTTCTGGGAAGCTGGATAAAGTACCAAGCCTTCTTGGGCAAAGGCGAACACAGGAAACTCCGCGTGCACCTTATATCCTCCACAATTGGAATTCTCATATGCCATTGTATAGGCAAAATGTCAAACATTAGAAAACATGCATAAGAGCAAAGGCAGGTACATCAAAAAACTTTCGGAGTGAACATGCACGATCACTTCTCATAACATATATTGACAGTATACGCCGAGAAGCAGAGAGCAAGGAGATAACATTTCAGAATTGTTATTTGTAGACGATCGAATGACGACAGCCTTCAGAATTATCTAAATCAAGTTACTACCAACTGTGGGAAATATAATATGTAAACGAGTATTATAAAGACAGGGACAATGGTGACAGGCAGACAATCAGAAACTGCCAATAAAAATAAAGAATTTAGAAATAAAACAAACAAGCGAGTATAAACATATAGGGTCAATTTTCACTTCTGGTGAGAGAAGGGATAAAGAAATCAACAAACAGTGTGCAAAGGCAAAACAGGTACTGTCGCTTATTTTCCCGGGAGGAACGTGGAATCAACAAGCACATCTTCAAGCTTATTATCTTTTGGGATTATTGACTGACTTCTGTCTACACTCCTCCCTTCTGTCTTCCCTTCCATATATCTATTCCTTTCTCTCTCTCTATTATTCTTTCATCACATACTCCGACAACAGTTTCTTTCAACGATTAATAAAATATTTATTAAATAAAACTTTGCCTGGTGTATGGATGGACTGTGTATATGTAGTTGGTATTGTCTACTAGTGTGAATGCAAGATAGGACGGTTGATTTCGTATTTGCCGTAGATTTTCTCGAATCTTCTGTCGGCCAAAACACAGGACAGCACACATAGAAATGGAGTGGTCTCACCCTGAATGATCTCCTCCTGTTTGAGTCTGGACTTAATCCAATTCTTGAAGAAAACAACTATTCAATGTCTTATCACCAGAAAATAATCCGATTTGGTAAGTCACTGAAGTTCATATATTTCCCGTTTTGGAAGGTATTATAATCCACCTCTGAATACACACCGCCACTATCCAACATTGTCTAGAGTTACTATGAATGTTCTACACAATGTCTCTTGTTAATAGAGTGTACTGTTTCTGCACAATGCAATCGCATGCAGTTTTAAGTATCCCTGCTTGCCACAGGTTAACGTCTTTTCCCTTTAAGGGCTTTAGTTGTATATTCGTTTGAGCATACAGTGTTCTGTATTTGACGTTAAGTTATCACTTCTTCATATTAAAACATGTCTATGTTCTTGTTGGTTCTAAGTAGGTACTTTATTTGCTCAAGTGCAGTAACCTTCATTTCTTCTCTTATTTCAATAGGGGGATTGGAACCTGTGGAGAAGATAGGTAATCTGGTGATATGAGTCTGCTTCATATAATTTTCTTATGTGAGAGTCCTTCTTTAGCCATACTGAAAAGCCTCCGAAAAACATACGGACATACGATTTATGAGTGCACTACAGTTTACACGACTAGATAAACGACTGCACTGCCACACGTTAAGAACAAACATCTACATCCCTATGCTACTATTACACTAAGATTATAATACCTTATATATTCACTTATCCTCCCGGAATCGAAATTAATAATTAAGCACATCGGCACTAATATCCCATTGCCTTAAACAATACGGGACTATAATTTCTTTTCCACATCTGGGAGTAATAAATATCTCTGTCCAGTTTGGAACACACACTAAAAATGAAAACTCCGTGTCTAATATTTATATTGAGTGTCCAATCCTCCGTTGATTGTTTGATCTACAATCAAATTTGCCGTGAGTTACCACCTCAAACGTCTGTGAAATCACGTAGTGGTTAGTTGCTCGTTTCCTCCATTGTTACGCTGGTTCCCGGCGTTCCCCGTACGCGAATACTTCAAAGAGATCTATTCTTTGATCACCGTCTCCCGGTGTTTGTCCGGTGTCGAAGTTTTCCCAGCGCGATCGTACCGTTCAGATCGTCGGGGAATGAACTCTGCGAACACCTGTATCCTATTTTCATATCTGGGTCGGTCAATGATCTTTTATTCGTCCTCATCTCAGAATGAATTACACGATTGTTAACCCTTCTCCTATATTGCCATTAATGTTACATTTAATTTTATCTGGGAATCACTAAACTATCATCATTCCGTGACATAGGCCCCCTCTTAAGAGAGTAGACCGCGTCGACTCTTCTTCAATGTAGTTTTGATTCCTATGATCCTCCATCCTATTCCTCTTCCTCTGAAGTTGGATGTCTAGATAAGAAATCCGCTCCTACATTCTCCTTACCCGATATGTAGTCCACTGTGAAGTTGTCCTGTTGCAGCAACAACGCCCATCACATCCACCGTGCGTTGAGCTTCTGCGAAGTAGCTATTAACATCACGTGTTGATGATATGATTGGATCCTCACATGGATCAACACCTCATCCAGTAGGCGACCTCATAGACACCCTACCATACTACTCATGTCTGAAACTAGTGTTGACTCATCGCACCTGTACGTCCGGTCGACCTTCTTTCGACTTGCGTCAACGACGGCTCACAATAAAGATGGATTGTCCCATCCTGATTGTAACACTGCTTCCATGTCCTCTTGGTTTCCCCCGGCTTTGCCTCTGGGGATGTTCCACCTCGTCCGCGTTGGACCGAGTCGTCTTTCCCAAACCTCCTGGACTTTTGCTTCCAGGACCATCTTGGGCGATATTGGATCTGGTCAGCCACTCTTCCGTTGGAGTCCTGGGTATTTTTCGCCTTTCCCGACGTTACCCACCCCGTCTGAACTTGGTTACCGGTGAAACTTTCACTCTTGTCCTTTCCCTGACGTGTGATTTCCCTCCTCCTTTCGTTATGTAAATCTGACCTATCACGTACTATCCCATAGTCCCTCCTATGTAGTACTGGCGATCTCTGGTCTGCGTCTGGACTTGTAACCTTTGTCTTAATGGCTGCCATCACCATAAAGTGCGAAGCTTTACTCTCGGATCTCTCCTCATATTTCCTAATGAGATGTCTAGGGAGATTTTTCTTCTCTTCCCCGATCCGTATTTTGTAGATGTTCTTGGACACAACCTTTTCCACAGGATAAGGTCCTTTCCATCCTACTTGGAGTATATTAGTCTCAGCTGGACTCCACACTTCCACTTTGTCTTCCACTTCAAGAGCTATTTTCCTCTTAGTCCGCTTGTTGGGTGGTGCTTTCTGGCACTCTGAACAAGATTTCACCCACCGGCGTACATCTCCGGTCATTCCTGGCCAGCAATAATGGCCGGAAATCTGCTGCAACGTCTCTTTGACACCCATATGTCGATTATCGGCTATGATGTGTCCACTCTGAAGAATGTGAGGACGGTGGGTCTCTGGAACCACCCACTGCTCGTGCAGGTTGTCTCCCCTCCCAGCTCTCCGATAGAGTAGTCGATTCTTCAGAAAGTACTGTCCCCGTTCTTGTGGCTCAGCACTTCTTTGCAGCTTCCTGTAGCAAGGACGCAACGTAGTGTCCTTCCTCTGGGCAGTATGCAATTCTCCTATCTCTGAGTTGTCGCATAGTGTCTCTGCCTCTTTTCCCTTCCCTTGCGATCCACTGGCTACTGCTCCCCTGTGGGCTGGTTGTTTGGGCATCCCCAAAAAGACGTATTTCGTGCCAATGATCATGGGAAATAAGGAGTCAGATAATACAGCAGCTGGAATAATGCCCGTGACGTACCTGGATTTAATCTCCACCTTGGCGATTGGCAGCGTCATGGTAACAGCACTCCTCATTGCCGGCTGTATTTCTAAGGTCTCCCCTGTAAGTTGGTCTGGGTGTACCAAGCTGGCGTCCACCACCGCTTCCCCATCCAAACCTGAATCGTAGAGACACGCCACCTGCTGGCCGTTGACTTCAATCAGTTCCACCACAGGTGGTCTCTCTTGGTCCTGAGTGTCTTTCATCTCCTTGACCGTTTCCTTGCCTTCCTCTTTTGATTCCTCGAGGTTGGCTATGCAATTGGCGTCTTCTGCCTTGCATCTGCAGTCCACAGTATTATGTGTTGTCGATTGGCAGTGTGTGTACCATTTTCCCTTCCAAACTTTCCGTGTGTCCTTTCTGTTCCTAGCTCCTTCGCCAATCTCAGCCTTGTCTGTGATCACCGTCGTAGGAGTCACTTTGCATGCTGCGAAGTAAGAACTTTTAGGTTTCGATCTGCAGTCCTTCGTGTTATGAGAGGGCACTTTGCAGACTGAACACCACTTCTCGGACCACTGTCGTTTAGCTGGAGACTTCGAGGTGTTCTGGTTTCCTTCCTTCACCTTCTCTGAACTCTCCTCTGTGTGCTTTATATAAGGTTCCACTTTTTCTCCTTCCCAGTTCTTAGGTTTCTTTTTCTCTTGTTTCTCCTGACCTTTGGTTTGTGTACTTAGTTCTTTAGCTTCCCCATGGACTTCTATTAATCTTTCCGCCAGCTTATTCACAACATCCAGCCGTTCCGCCCCTTGTTCTCCTAAACATGTCTTCAGTGGTTCTGACATTTGCTGTCGCATCTGGTCGACCACCATCATTTCTTCCAGACTCTCATAGTCCCTCTTGAACTCTCCCAAGTCCATCCATTTCTGGAGATATGATTTCAGCCTCTGGCTGTAGGCGGCGAATAGCTCTCCCGGCTCTCGTCTAGACGATCTAAACTTCTTCCGATACGTTTGTGCTGTGATGTCAAAATGCTTCATCAAAGCGGCTTTTAATTCCTCGTAATTATTTTCCTGTCCTGGTGGTAAGCGTGTGTACACCTCGAATCCCGAACCTATTAATCCCTGGGATAATTTAAGAGCCCATCTGCTCCTATCCAGCCCCATAGCGACTGACATTGCTTCAAAGCGAGAAGCGTACTGGTCAAAGCGTTCCTTAGACTGATCATAGACAGCTAAGAGAAACTTCATGGCCTGGTACCCATGTCCAATCATGTGGGTTGCACCAGGTGAAGAAGAGCTTCCTTCCACTCCATCTATTTCTCCCTTAGTTTGTGTCTTGAGTTCTAGCTCTTTCATGCGGTATTCATGTTGTCTTATCTTTTCAGCCTCTTCCATTTCCAATTCTAGTCTCTTGGCCTCCTTTCGATCTTCCCTTTCTTCTTGGCGAAATTCTCGCTCCCTTTCCTGTATGTAATCAGTTAGTTCCGAACCAGCTAAACCAATTGCCTCCCCGTTGGCCCTTAGTTCTGCTGTAGTTACTTTAGGAGTTGCCATAGTTAAGAATGTAAGTCAGCCGGCTTAGTAAAGACCCCTTAAAGCAGTTAGAAGTACTCACTATAAACAGATAATCTACCTAGAACCTATATCAATTTCTCCTATGTATATCTAATTCGTTTAATCTTCAACACCACACAGTACATCACAACCACTCTCTCATCCACAAGAGAAGATATAGGATAAAGACTTATGTAGACGTGTGAAAGTGTGAACAGGCAAGCACTGTGTTTGAACACCTATCCAAAATTATCCTGTCTGGATCTTTCTCACTGTACGGTCCACAACATTAAAGTACTGGCACCATATATCCAATGGACAGGCTTCCATTAAAAGTCATCAATATCTATACTTATAGGTATATCCCACCATGTAGGTATCAATATGCATGTACCCTGCTATGCAGTTACCTTTTAATGTACCTATATGCAGGTACCTCGCTAGGGATGGTACCACTAAGCATTGGCTGCTACCCCGCTATGCTCCACCATTTTATGTCGCTTATTTTCCCGGGAGGAACGTGGAATCAACAAGCACATCTTCAAGCTTATTATCTTTTGGGATTATTGACTGACTTCTGTCTACACTCCTCCCTTCTGTCTTCCCTTCCATATATCTATTCCTTTCTCTCTCTCTATTATTCTTTCATCACATACTCCGACAACAGTTTCTTTCAACGATTAATAAAATATTTATTAAATAAAACTTTGCCTGGTGTATGGATGGACTGTGTATATGTAGTTGGTATTGTCTACTAGTGTGAATGCAAGATAGGACGGTTGATTTCGTATTTGCCGTAGATTTTCTCGCCTCTTCTGTCGGCCAAAACACAGGACAGCACACATAGAAATGGAGTGGTCTCACCCTGAATGATCTCCTCCTGTTTGAGTCTGGACTTAATCCAATTCTTGAAGAAAACAACTGTTCAATGTCTTATCACCAGAAAATAATCCGATTTGGTAAGTCACTGAAGTTCATATATTTCCCGTTTTGGAAGGTATTATAATCCACCTCTGAATACACACCGCCACTATCCAACATTGTCTAGAGTTACTATGAATTTTCTACACAATGTCTCTTGTTAATAGAGTGTACTGTTTCTGCACAATGCAATCGCATGCAGTTTTAAGTATCCCTGCTTGCCACAGGTTAACGTCTTTTCCCTTTAAGGGCTTTAGTTGTATATTCGTTTGAGCATACAGTGTTCTGTATTTGACGTTAAGTTATCACTTCTTCATATTAAAACATGTCTATGTTCTTGTTGGTTCTAAGTAGGTACTTTATTTGCTCAAGTGCAGTAACCTTCATTTCTTCTCTTATTTCAATAGGGGGATTGGAACCTGTGGAGAAGATAGGTAATCTGGTGATATGAGTCTGCTTCATATAATTTTATTATGTGAGAGTCCTTCTCTAGCCATACTGAAAAGCCTCCGAAAAACATACGGACATGCGATTTATGAGTGCACTACAGTTTACACGACTAGATAAACGACTGCACTGCCACACGTTAAGAACAAACACCTACATCCCTATGCTACTATTACACTAAGATTATAATACCTTATATATTCACTTATCCTCCCGGAATCGAAATTAATAATTAAGCACATCGGCACTAATATCCCATTGCCTTAAACAATACGGGACTATAATTTCTTTTCCACATCTGGGAGTAATAAATATCTCCGTCCAGTTTGGAACACACACTAAAAATGAAAACTCCGTGTCTACTATTTATATTGAGTGTCCAATCCTCCGTTGATTGTTTGATCTACAATCAAATTTGCCGTGAGTCCCCACCTCAAACGTCTGTGAAATCACGTAGTGGTTAGTTGCTCGTTTCCTCCATTGTTACGCTGGTTCCCGGCGTTCCCCGTACGCGAATACTTCAAAGAGAGCTATTCTTTGATCACCGTCTCCCGGTGTTTGTCCGGTGTCGAAGTTTTCCCAGCGCGATCGTACCGTTCAGATCGTCGGGGAATGAACTCTGTGAACACCTGTATCCTATTTTCATATCTGGGTCGGTCAATGATCTTTTATTCGTCCTCATCTCAGAATGAAGTACACGATTGTTAACCCTTCTCCTATATTGCCATTAATGTTACATTTAATTTTATCTGGGAATCACTAAACTATCATCATTCCGTGACAGGTACTGGGACAACTAATACCTTTTTTGACGTTCGGAAATAAAACTATAGGTATCAAAGAGAATTTCATAAGAACTGTTTTTAGACCGACATTATCAATCAATCATGTGCCATGCCGGAAAGCGTGGGCGGTCATGACTCGCCATTTCACTCGATCAACAGATTCGGGATCAGCTCAGTGTTCCTGTCTCGACCATGCCACGTGGCCAACCCATCCAGTTATTTACTTCTCGGTCTTCCCCTTGGTCTCTTCCCTTCGATCTTGCCAGTTGTCACTAAGTTCTCCAATTCTTTTCTTCTCATAACATGTCCAAAAAATGTTGACTGTTTAAGTCTAATTTCTCTAATCAATTTACGATTTACATTTGTCTCCTGTAGTACTTGGTAATTGGTTTTTCTGTCTGTCCATTCTTTGCATTTTCCTCAGAAACCACATTTCTGCAGCCATCAGATGTTTTTCAGCTGCACTGCTCATTGTCCAAGTTTCACTTCCATACAAAAGAACAGGCTCTATGTACCCCCTTAACACTCTTTTTCTCGTTTCAATTGACATCTTTTTATTGGTCAGTATGTTTTTCATCTTGCTGAAGGCTACTTTCGCCACGACGATTCTTGTTCTAATCTCTTCAAGGCATCTACCATCAGATGTTATGATTGTTCCGAGATAATTGTACTGATTCACTTGTTGAAGAATATTCCAATTTACTTGTATATTACATTGTGGTATTTCGTTCTTCCTGGTGACGACCATAATCTGTGTCTTTTTACAATTTAATTCTAATCCCAGTTGTTCACTGTGTGCAACAACGCGTCTACTAATTGTTGCAAGTCCTGTGCATTGTCTGCAATCAATACTGTGTCATCTGCATATCTAATGTTATTGATGTTTCGTCCTCCAGTGCTGATTTCATTTATATCTTCTACATTCCTGAAAATATTTTAACTGTACAAGGGAAAAAGGTCTGGAGACATTACACATCCCTGCCTAACACCTCTCTTAATAGGTTGATATTGTCTCACTTTATTATCAATCCTTCTGGCAGCTTGTTGTTTCCAATATATGTTTTTTTATAAATCTAATGTCTTTCCCATCAATTTGTAGATCTGCAAGCATATCTGCCATGTTGGCATGTCTTACTCTATCGAAAGACTTTGTGTAATCAATAAAGTAAAGATGTATATCCTTGTTTACTTCTATAGCACGTTCAATAACTGATCGCAGCATATACACAGCATTTACTGTACCCTTTCCTTCTGCAAACCCACATTGTTCTTCCCCTATTTCAGGTTGTATGTTCTTCTTCGCTCTTTGCATGATAATTTGTAGCAAAATCTTTGTGATGTGACTCATTATACTAATTGTTCTATGTTGATAACATTCCAAGGCTCCAGATTTCTTTGGGATTGCAATAAATACAGAATTACATAATTCAGAAGGTATATGTCCGGTATCATATAATGTGTTCAGCAGTCTGTAGACTTGATCTATTCAATATTCTTCTAAAGCTTTAATCATTTCTGTTGTGATGTTATCTGAACCGGGGGCCTGGCCAGCTTTCATATGTTTAAGAATATTTCGAACCTCCATCTTCAACAGCCGACTAACCTATTTACAGCCGATTAACAGCCGACATTATGCTACTATAAAATCAAAATAGTAGAGATGAGATGCCTTAGATTGCCTTAGAAGAATTGTGGGAGTAACTGTGAGAGATAGAATTAGGAACGGTAACATTAGAAGCAGACTAGGTCTGAAACCCGTCATGCAATTCATTAATTTAAAAGAAAAATTAAATTGTTTGGCCACCTCACAAGAAGGCCCGTAGGTCCACATGGCCGAATGGATAAGAACAGTGTTCTTACACATCCGGTGTGCTGAAGTCGAGGTTAGCGGTTCATCCCCTATACCGGATAGAACTAAAATGTTGAACTGTCGTCCTTGACTTGGGGAACTAAATTACAAGTACCTCTGAAGTCGGAGTGGGTTCGCCTGATGGCGAGGGACACTGTTAATAGGGAAAGTTAACCCACACACAAAATTCAGCCCATGACTACTATAAAAATAGTGTGTATGGACTACGCTTAAGTTCAAAGCGAGCGAGCGCAAAAAAAAAAAAGGCCCCGGTACTTTCTACAACAAAGAACTACAGAGAAAGAAATATGATGAATACAGAGCAAGGGGAAGACCGCGTAAATGGTATCAAGAACAACCTTTGAGAAATGAACACCAATATATAAAGCGCTAAAAAAATAGAGCGCAAAAAGAATGTATGCATTGTTTATGCTCACAGCATTAATTTGACAATGTTTTGTCTATGTGCATGTAAAATGCACATTAGATAATTGATATACGAAAGATGAGTGATTGGAAGGACCGAAAGTAAGACGGACCTGCGTCCCCAATTTGTGACCGCTTGAAAATAAAGTTGCTTCGTTCACTGAAACAAATCTTGGATTTTACCACCGTGTATTCAGACTCGTCAGCTGTGCATCGTTTTCTCGCCTGTTGGCAAACATATATTGCATCAAGCTATTTATAGACGCGTATCATTCTAGTTGTATGGCCATTTTTTTACCTTGTTATACACACCAGCATTGGGGGGGGGGGGGGGTAGTGGTGGGGGGGGGGGGGTGGTGGGGGGTGGGGGGGGGGGTGCGTTTACTAAGGAAGTTTAACTTCAGTAAGTTTTCCATTGGCTGCGGCGCTGTGGTTTAGAGACAATTATGGCCGAAAGATTAAGTGCACTTACGCTTAAAATTCCTGTGCGCTAACTGCAGGTTAGTAGATTCATTCCTCACACCGATCAGGTGGTCTCGTTTAGAAAACAATGGCAAACTACTCAAACATAAAACAGCGTAGAAATTCAACCTGGAGTTAATCACAACGTCTGTAAGGATTTTTCTCTTTACGCTCGCTCGCTTTTAACTCAAGCGTAGTCCATCCACACTATTTCTAGTAGCACTGGACTGAATTTTGCGTGTGGATTAGCTTTCCCTATTACCAGTGTCCCTCGCCATCAGGCGAACCCACTTCGACTTCAAAGGTACATGTAATTTAAGTCCCCAAGTCAAGGACGAGAAGTCAACATTTTTAGTCCAACTGTCCGGTGTAAGAGTTGTACCCCTTTCCTCGGCATCAGCACACCGGGTGTTTAAGAACGCACGTTCTTATCCATTCGGCCATGCTGAGCTCTCTGAGAGAATTTAATCGAGAATTGCACAACCCATCAGTCACAGTTTACTCATTACTTCTATAATGAACATCACTTCAGGCAGACACCGCCACACGGTTGCGAAGTGTTAATTCTTCGCCTATACTAGGTCATGACATGCGGGTTGAGATTACCAGCTCTCCCCCTCGCCGCCTTTCATTACAGGACGATTTCCTGAACATTCTGAATATATGCATGAACGAGGCTGGGTCAAGGCTGAAGGCGTGAAGGTCAGACAATCCTACCGGAAACAGAGACTGCGCCCGGACTACGAGGCGCACGACGCCGTTTGCTAACACGGACGCGCCATTCTTTCTTTTGTACTGACTTCGTTACGGCTATGATAATTTGTATGTACCTATTTTTATTTTCGTATGGCGAATCTTTTCTTCTTCGCTTCTTTGTATTATCCTTCTTCTTCCAGTATTTTTTTTCCTTAGCCTCATCTACTTTCTCTTATCCTTCTTCTTCCAGTATTTGTTTCCTTATCCTCGTCATTCTTTCTCTTATCCTTCCTCTTCCAGTGTTTGTTTCCTTATCCTCAAACTTCTTTCTCTTATCCTTCTTCTTCCAGTATTTGTTTCCTTATCCTCGTCATTCTTTCTCTTATACTTCCTCTTCCAGTGTTTGTTTCCTCATCCTTCTTTCTCTTATCCTTCTTCTTCCAGTGTTTGTTTCCTCATCCTCATCCTTCTTTCACCAGTTACACCGCCAATTCCTCCTCCTTTAGGAGACTCCGTAGCTAAGTGGTTACGCCGCCTGCCTTGCGCTCTGAAGGTTATGGGTTCGATTCCGTCCTACGTCATTCGATTAACGAATGCAATCTTCTCGGAGACTCCTGGGGGTCGTCGTTGGAGCATTAACTGTGTCCGTGCTTTGTGCGACTCTAATGACAGGCCGCCTTGTTGAAAAGACCGAGCCATATGGGATAAAACTCGGTGCAACGAAGCAGATTTTCTTGCCTTGCTCTCCCCTCCATTTTTGTCATCTTTCTGCGAGAAACAACGAATAATCATAACAACAACTACTATTACAGATGAAACTAGCAGTGGGGCAACAAAATATCATAGTGTCGACACAATAACTGTAAGAAACCCTACCAATATTATGCAGCTTACGATTTGTTAAGGTATATGATGGCGTAAACATTTCTATATTCACACTTAGTATAACTGTTCACCTTTTCAGATCAACAATGTTGCAAGCTGTTTACTTTATAGCTCTGTCCTTGACTCGACAGGTCACGAGTTTGTGCTTTGTGCGGCGCTTTCGGTAGGCCGTTCTGTGAAAACAAACCCAGCCAAACTGGTTATACCCGGTGCAATAAAGGCGACCATGTCGCGTCTTTAAACCGCATTTTAAATCAGAAATATATAATGTTTTCTCTCTCGTTCTCTCTCACTCTCTCTCTCTCTCTCTCTCTCTCTCTCTCTCTCTCTCTCTCTCTCTCTCTCTCACACACACACACACACACACACACACACACACACACACACAGAAATTAATTCAAATTTTTGAAAATGGCGTAAACAGTCAATGTCTACTATAACCAGATGTTCTTCGCCTGTATGTCATCGAGGCCAATAAAGAACGCAACGCTTATTAACACTGTAGAGGTCGACATGGCCGAATGGATAAGAACGCTGGTTCTTAAACATCCGGTATGCTGATGCCGAGATAGCGGGTTCAGCCCCTACGCCGGTCAGTTGGACTAAAATGTTGACTTCTCGTCCTTGACTTGGGACGTAAATTACAATTACCTCAGAAGTCGGAGTGGTTTCGCCTGATGGTGAGGGACACTGGTAATAGAGAAAGCTAATCCTCACGCAAAAATCAGTCTAGTGCAACTAGAAGTATAAGCACGAGGACGGACTACACTTGAGTTCATAGGGAGCGAACGGAAAAAAAATTATAACTGTAATCAACCATGCATGTCGTAAGATGCAGTTACGGAGGGTTAGCAGGAGACTGTCTACTCCAGTGTTTCCCAACGTGGGGCCCACGCCCCACAGGGGGGGGGGGCAATTTGACTGTTAAGGGGGGCAATTCGAAAATGGAAGAAATCGGCTGAATATAACAAAACGGGGAGACTTGAGACTGAAGTTAACTAAATTGGAACCTGACATAAGATCTCTTTGCAGCAAGCATCAAGCGCAAGGATCTCACTAAATTTAAATAATAAATAATTACTAATAATTAAAATAATATAGAAAAATCTTTCATTAAAATTATTTTGTACTTGAATTTCAGTTCTCCATTATATGTTTTGAAAATTTACTTACTGTGTTTGCTCAATAATTACCTAGTGATTTCTTCCTTAAGCCTATCATTCAAGTTTCTTTAGTGAACATTTCAATTTTTTAATATTAAAAATAATGTATATGTTGAGGGAGGGGGGGGCGTGGGGCGGGGGAGGGGGGCAATATGAATTTTAGAAAGGCTTAAGTGGGGCATGGCCCAAAAAAGGTTGGGAAACACTGGTCTACTCATTCCGTAGAAAACTGTAGCTGCATCATCCAACCAATCATGAAAATGTTTACAAAGAGCTTGGCGAGAGTTGATTGAGGGCAAATGTTCTACTGGGAGGTGAAATGATGTAGTAGTAGTAGTAGTAGTAGTAGTAGTAGTAGCAGTAGTGTTAGGAGGTGAACGACGGGAATTGCATTTAGCATAACCGTTTGTTTTTGTATCAACACTGTTGAAAGCTGTTTATACTGTATTATTTATTTATAGCCCTGTCCTTGACTCCACGGATCACGAGGCCGTGTCGTGACAACTTTTCCAGTAAATGCTGATTCTCTTATATTATTCATCTAGGGCAGTGGTTCTCAACCTTTTTTGGCCCGTTCCCCCTTTCACCATATTTTCAGAACGTCATTCTCTCCCCCCCCCCCCCCCCTTTCCAACTTTCCAAAATTGTCAGCCTCAAAAGGTGCATTAAAAATAACATGCCTATAATAGTGAACATACTTATTTTCTTCCATAGTTGTACATAACCTTCACATGTAAAGATACATTTTATAGTGTAGTTTTCTACAGTTAATAGCAAATGAATATGCTGATGGATATTAAAACTTAAATAGAAGCATTTTTACATTCGCAATATTTTATTAAAACACCACATTAATCATACTACAATAAACAAACAGTTAAAACGTCAAAGAATTGTAGCTTAATATACGACACCAGGATGCCAGAAAATTGTGCTTCATCAAACAAAACGCTCATTACAAAACCTTGATATTGTAGATTCGTAATGTAAATGAAAATTGTAGTCAATGAGAACACTGTGATTGTTTTTCCCGCAGCAATTCTGAAATACGCGGAGGAGTGCTTGAAAGGGCACAACGGAGATCCTTTTCAACATCTAATCTGTTGCGTCGTTTCGTTTTAATTTCTAGCAGAGCTGAAAAGCCTGACTCACAAAGATATGTTGACGCAAATGGAAGCAATGCGCGGATTGCATGTTCTGCAACTTTTGGGTATGAACCGCACATTAAAGGCCAAAATTCCGTGATTGGTTTCTCACTGAACACATCACTTGCCCCCGAATCATTTTTCAGCTCCAGAAATTCATCTTGACAATCATCAGAAACTTTTTCAACTGATAATTTGAATGGGTTTCGCACCAAATCCAGCTCATCATCACTAAGTTCAGGAAAATATCGCTCAAATTCATTTTCTAGAGCTGTCAAATGCTGCACAATTGTGGAAGTACTTGGTCTTTACCATCAACAACGAGAACGGATGACAGCTTCTCAAACATTGCAACATTTGTCATATTGACCTTTCTTTTCCAGTTTTCCAGCTTGCTCATATAAGCTCTCAAGGCATCCACAAATTGTTTGATATTTGTATTCCTTCCTTGCATCTGAAGATTGAGTTTATTCAACTGCTCAAAAATATCAACTAAATAGGCAAGGCGCATGATCCACTCCTCATCATCCAGCCAGGTGAAAAAGTCCATCTTACCCTGAACTTCAAAAAATAATTTGAGCTCGTCTCTCAGCTCATATACTCGCGCAGTTACATTTCCTCTTGACAGCCATCGAACATTTGTGTGGAAAAGAAGCAAATGGTAGCCTGCATCCATGTCAACGCATAACTGCTTAAAAAGCCGTGAGTTGAGAGCTCCTCCTTTGATAAAAATTCACGATCTGAACGGTTTGATAAAAAAAACCTTCCCCAAAGGAGCTGGAAGTGTTTTGGAGGCCAATGCTTGACGATGGATCATGCAATGAATGCCTTTCACTTTTGGGGCACGTTTCTTCACACTAACTTGAAATCCTGATTTGGTCCCCTAACATAGCTGGTGCTCCATCTGCACAGCACCCACACATATTATCCCATAAAAGATTTTCTGATTCAAGGAAAGATGAAACCTTTTCCAAAATATTAGAGGCCATGGTAGTTGTTTCAAGAGGAGAACAAAACAGAAGTTCTTCTTTAAATGATCCTGAATGCACATACCTTGCAAACACTATCAACTGAGAACACGATGCCATATTAGTCGATTCATCAATTTGAATTGAATAGAGCCCAAATGCTGCAGACTTGATCTCTTGCACAACTTGATCCTTGATGTCATTGGCCATATCGCTGATCCTCCTTTGAACAGTGTCGTTTGATAGTGAAACCGCTGCAAGTTTTTTCTCTGATTCATTTCCCAACACAATTTCCACCATCTTTAGGCAACAAGATTTGATCAAAGTATACCCGATTGTATGTGGGTTTTTTTCTGCTTCGCTATCTCCAGTGCTACGACATAGGAAGCTTCAGTAACCTTTTGGTTTGTTTCTTGGAATACCTCTGTTAAATCCAGTCTCATCCTTTTGACAGCATTCCCTAGACGTTCAAAATAGGTTTTGTCCTTGTCCTTGTATTGAGGATGAACATTCAACAAATGATTCCTCAACTGTATCGGTTTCATAGAATCATTTGACAAACTTTTACTACAAATAACACACTGAGGTCGTTCTTCTCCGTCGATGACGATATTTGTGAATTCATAATTCAAATAAGACAGGCCATACTTTCGTTTCTTGACACTCATCATGGGCTTCAGATTATATAAATATAAAACGATAAAGTCAAGATCAACACACATAAACACCCACAGACGTGTATACACACCTACACGCACATATATACGTACAAACACACACACACACACACACACACACACACACACAATTATATTGCATATCCTATTTACAGTACATCGCTGTCAACACCAGCATTTTACTGCTGTTGTTGATGTCTGGGCAAGCTTTACGTTCAGTAGTTTGTCATTGATTTCTGAACGACCCGCTCCAATACCAACACGCTAAAACCCCAGCACGATGTGGTCTGCTGTTAAATCGGTCACCGCTGGCAAGCCTATAGATATATATATATATATATATATATATATATATATATATATATATATATATATATATATATATATATATATATATACTCATACAAACACGCACACTCATATATATATATATATATATATATATATATATATATATATATATATATATATATATATATATATATATATATGCCAGTCTCCCTGATGAAGGAGTTAAGGACGCTGTTCGTAATCCCGTATACCCAGGTACGAAACACAGCTGCGCGAGATTCGCCAGCGGATCGCGTTGCATCAGTTTCTTATGGAAAAATATGTGAGCCGGACGTTCAGAAAGCGATAGCAAACCACTGAACATAGAACTTGCCAAGACATCAACAGCAGCTGTAAAATGCTGGTGTTGACTGCAATGCCCTGTAAATAGGATATGCAATATATATATATATATATATATATATCTATATACATATACATATATATACATATATATATATATATATATATATATATATATATATATATATATATATATATATATATATATATATATATATATATATATATATATATATATATATATATATATATATATATATCCACGAGTCAACTTACGTCTTAAAAAGACAGTCGCCTTACCTCCGCAAAAATAATAATTTGAAAAGCTGAGACGTGTAGGTTCGTAAACAATGGAGGGATCTCGGTAATTGGTTTCTGTTTTAATGCGATCTTGAAATAATCGGGAAATTTAACATGATAATTACTCTAAACCTCATTAAAACGGAGAAGCAATAACAAAAAAAAAAAAAAACGTAAGTTACCGCAAATAAAATCTCTGGTAAAATACGGCAACCTAAATCACAGAGGTTAGGTAGAAGGAAAAGAACCGTATATTATGGAGGGAAAACAATATCAAGTAATCGTTTCTTGTATTAACGCTATCTTGAAATAATCGGGGGATTTAACGTCACGAGTACGCTTAATATCCCGATCATGTTTTGTGTGGCCCTGAAGCCAATTTGACAATGTCTCCCCCCCCCCCCCCTGGAAACCCTAAAATTCCCCCCTGGGGGGGGGGGGGAATTCCTCACCTGTTGAGAACCACTGATCTAGGGAATATGCTGATAGCGTGTAGAATATTTTCAGTACAGTGAAATAATTTACTTTCGGGACGCGCAACTGTCTCAATTGGTATAATTGTTTAACTTGTAACTGAGATTAATTGCAAAATTTGTTAAGCAAAAGCTGCATTTCTGAAAATGAAAAATGTTTCATGCAGTTAGTCTCTATTATTGAATCTCAGAAAGAGAGTACTGGCATTTTATACACCAGAACCTGTTTTGCTGAATGGCAGTGAATCATGGAATCTGAATCTATACATTAAGGAGAACTTGGAGGCAACAGGGAATGGTTCTTGAGACGAATGTTGCAAATACCTTCGACTTCCAAAATTGTTTGCATATCCTTTACAGGACATCGCTGTCAACATCAGCATCTTTCAGCTGATTGTTGATTTCTTGGCAAGATTACGCTCAGTAGTTTGCCATTGCTTTCTGAGCGGCCGGCTCGCATACCCCGAAAGTTATCGTCGCGATTCGAACCACTGCTGATTCTCACGGTCGTCACGTTACTTACGAAAGTATACGAGATTACGGAGAAAAGTCGCTAACCTCTAGGCCAGGAAGCCGGCCTTAAGAAAGGAACAAGCGAAATTCTTCGATAATATAATGAGAAGAGATGACTGGAAAGATCTGTGGAAAAAGAGATAACCCAAGTGAAATGATGCTGCAAGGACTGTCACGGTGGCATGGAGGAATATCATCAGCAGAGTTAATCAGGAACACAACGGACATATATCTGTAGAGAGAACGAATAAACAAACTTTATTTTCAAAGGGATAAGAATTGGGCACGCAGGCCCGTATGACATTCTGTCCTTCTTATCTCTTTCCTCTCAAACATTATTTCATTCACACATTACTTATGAAGTTAATCTTAGACAACAACAGAACAATATTCATTAAAATGCATGGAAAATAATCAATAATACATGACTTACTAAAGCATTTTTACCGTGGCTATTATAATTACCTGAGATAGGTGTAACGTATCAGTAATATGGGGATGTTTATTAAACTAGTTGTCATTTGAGATTATTATAATTATTCTTTTTTTATTTATTTATTTTATTTTTAGGGGCGGTAACATGCAGTGTGTACTGAGCTAGTGTTCAAACAGGTTACGACTGTGTGTATAGTGATTGGTGGTGTCTGATTTCCAGTTCCACAACTGAGCGGAAAAGTTGAACGCCTAAGCCTGTTGGAAAGGCACATGATGATGATGGTGAGTGGCAATATTTATTTGTGCAGCATCTTTGATTTTTTTTTTTAAAACGGCCCTGTTTCTTAGTTACACAAGATCTGGCCACTCTACATAGAGTGGTCTGTCTGTCGTCTAAATTGTTGTGTTTGTTGCTGTGAGCTGCTATCTCTTCTGTCCTGCATTGGTTGTAGACTTGTAACTTTTTCGATTTCTTTCATTGTCGTTGTTTTCATACCTTCTATTATGATCTTCAATGAACGATGTTATTCAGGTGTTAGTGACCTAGCTGCCCTTATCTATCATGTGATATTTGACAATAATAATAGGAAATTCCCAGAATCACACACACACACACACACACACACACACACACACACACACACACACACACACACACACAAATAGGTTCAGCCTGACACAGACTAGTACTGGATTCAGTCAAGTTAGGGATATTATCAAAACAGTGAGTATTTTATTATAGCTGCAAGAGGTTCATTCGCTTTATATAGGTAAGAAGATAGGTAAGTAGGTAGATAAGTGGGTAGATACACATATCTCTACTTACTACAATTTGTAAATCTTGACCAAAGGGCTGAGAAGCGGGAGCCATAAAACTTACATGCAGTTTGGTATTGATTTGCCCGTTTATATGTTACGTCACACATAACATGGCTTCCTGCCTGCCCATACAATTATTATTACGAATGTAGCGAATTTCATGTCATGTGACCCTTTACGTCATATGCTATAGATATCCTGAGAGCAGTCGACGTCGCCGAAAGGAAAAGAGCGCTCCAGCTCTTAAGCTTCCAGTGCGTTGATGGCGAGATAGAGGGTCCATCCATTGCAACGAGCAGTTGGACTTGAACGTTGATTTCTTGTTCCAAATTCTCGAATGCCAAACTAAAACTGCCTAGAACATCAATCTAGGGTTGATTGCAACACCCTGCAAAGGACATGCAATTTAAAATAAAAATACTTTTCCGGATAAAATCGTTCAAAACTTTACAAACACTTTATATATGTGTGTGTGTGTGTGTGTGTGTGTGTGTGTGTGTGTGCGTGAGTGCGTGTGTGCGTGCGTGTGTGATCCAGAGAGACCCGGTGCAGTGAAGCTGATCCTTGCGCCTGTAACACTAATGTCGCATTACTTCATGTTAGTTTACATTTTTAACAACAATATGGCGTGCAAGAAGACCCTTACTTTTTGTATAAGATATATACAGCAATTGTGTACTCTAAACCCTGTGAAACGCCAACCGTGGCCGCATCCTGATCGATGTAACCACGTGATATACATATCAGTGGCGTAGCCAGGTTCAAACAGAAGGAGGGGTGAACATATAAAACGGCGCCATGACACCGATTCAACGACACCACGGCACACGATAAAACGGCGCCCAGAATGACTTTTAGCACACAAATTAACTAGCACAACTTTTCAAAATCAGGGCTCAGGGAGAACGGATTTTCCACCTGCACACCTCTCCCAACTACGCCATTGACCGTGATAAATAAGGTTATGCTAGGCCAGCTCGCGATAAACACTGCTATATGTTTTTGACAAGCTGTTAAAATTTTAAGGTAACAGCTTCAACGGGTCATGTCATTCTTACTGACTATCGAAATTTTCCGCGACTAGAATGGAAATCCCAGATCTAATTTCACAACTCTACCAGGGAATACAGTGAATTCGTATTCAACTGTCCATTCTATCTATAGAGGTAAGATCTTTCTGGAGGTTCAATTTGCTTGTTAAGCCTGGAACAAGCAATTAGAAAGTCGTATTGGGGCCTTGGTGGTGTGGATATACAGAAGAATATGTTATATTTCATGTTTAGAAAGGGGGGGGGGGACAATCAAATACAGAGGTTCTAGAAAAAAAAAAGAATGAAAAGAGAGTTGATAAAAGAAATAAAGACAATAGGCAAGTTAAAAATTTCTGACACGTTAAGAGACATAAGACTCTTATAAAACCCGTACTGGAGGGTAAGTTTGAAGGCAAGCGAGCAAGAGGTAGACAGCGATACAAGTGGGAAAGTAGCATGAAGAGATGGACGAACATCAATCTGACATAATGTAGTCAGGGCGAGAAACAGTTTAGGAGTCCATTGCAGCCAACCTTTATTGTGGAGACGACACCTGATTGATTGATTGATTGATTGATTGATTGATTGATTGATTGATTGATTGATTGATTGATTGATTGATTGTATAGATTATATAATTATGTTTTTCAGACACGTGAGATATTAATGTTGTATTATCAAACTTCAACCCTTTCAGGATATGTACAGCATTTTAATCAAGCAATCAATTAGGTGGCCGGTCTCTCTGGCTGTGGGATTACAACACTTTCTCTCTGTAATCCCGTTTATCACGCAGAGTCTCGCAGCGGAGCGAGAACTGAGGTGGTTCGACCCCCGCTCGTGACTTGCGGATACTGAGCCGGCCGCTCAGAAAGCAATGGCAAACTACTGAGCGTAATCTTGCCAAGAGATCAACAGACAGCTGAAAGATGCTGCTGTTGACAGCTAAGTCCTGTAAAAGGATACGCAAAAAAAAAAAAAAAAAAATCAATTAGGTACCATCTCCACAATGAAGATTGGCTGCAAAGGATTTCAACACACTTTGTCTCCCACCTTTGCTGTACAAACCGATAGACTGATGATCTTCTGTCTCATTTGAATAAGTGATTTTTAGTTATTAATATTTTACTTTGCAGTTCTCTAGCGCTATCTTCAGTATGTTTTCCATTATCATAAACCTATTGCAGTGGTCTTGTATTCAATTAGAGGTATGCTTTTGAGTTCATATTTCTTTTCACTCCAGTAAATACTATTCTGTGTTAATATTCCTCAGGCATTCAGTACAGTTGTCTTGTTTTATAGTAAAATAAGTTGTCATGTTCCAAACTGTAACATACATATCTTTTCATTGCAAGGAATTTTATATTCATTTTTCACCAGGCATATTCTTGTTGTTTTTAGCAATATATACGTATGTTATCTTTTCAATTTTTTGATTGCACAGGTATGTCCATTCTTCTGTTATTTTATTTTTAATTGCTGATTTACTGTCATCTTTACCCAGAACCCAGCAGAGATGGCCTTCCTGGGACAAATGTTGCGAAAATCTTGGACTGCCAGAGTAACTAACAACGATTGCCTGGAAGAGGCTAATGAAAGTAGAACGTTATATATAACTATAGAAAAGAGACAAACAGAATTCTTTGGTCATGTACTGAGATGAGAGGCACTGGATTATATCGTGACGACTGGAAAGATCAGTGAAGAAAGAGGCAGAGACAGACCGAGAAAAGTGATGCTGGATGGACTGAGACGGCGACATGGAGGAATATCATCAACAGAAGTGATCCAGAACACCAAGGACCGAGATCTGGGGAGAGACATGAACGCCTACGCCAGTTGGCAGAGGATATGATGATGATGATGATTACTCAGACGTATCATACCTATCATCTCTACACCCTGCCTTCAATTTTGTTGGATACATAAGCCAGGTTGTATGAAATAATTTTCAAATTTAAAGCGAACTTTGATGTCGTCAATCGATGTTCTTCTCATGTGTCCTCTTGCTCTGGTATAAGATCTTCTGTAGTGTAGCACCAGTTCAGGTAACGGAAGTTGTTCTAGCTAGATGGACACATCATTTGATCTTCTACGTTTCCATGTATCTGGCATATGGTGTTGATACCATCTCTGTTTGATAATATCATTTATTACATGATAATCAATACAATATAAGATATCTCTTTAATAAAATGGCGAAGGAACCTACACACTGAAGCCACAAACAATATGTTACACGATTTATTGCCAGGCATATTTCGCTGCATCTCGGTGGGTGCAGAGCTATGTATCACATTAAGTGAATAAATGGATTATTTTTTCTTTAGCATATCCTTTACAGGAGATCGCTAATACACCAGCATTTTACCGCTGTTGTTGATTTCTTGGCAAGATTACGCTCAGTAGTTTGCCATTGCTTTCTGAGCGGCCGGCTCACTTATACCGTGAGTCACAAACGCGGCAAGAACCGCTACCAATTCTCGCGCGCTGCGAGACCCTACGTGAATAAACGGGATTACGAAGAAAGTCGTTTAATCCCTCGGCTATGGAGACCGGTAAATGGATAATTAAAACACACAGTCACAGTTATTGTTCCAATATGGAGCATTTGTTATCCCCACAGTAATTTCAAATTTAAAACGAACTCTTTATGTTTGCACAAAACTGGCAGGAACCGCATAATTGCTAGGACCTCACTATATTTGAACAATCAGTTTGATTAATCATTTTCAGTCAGCAAATTTGATATATAAATCTGCAGTATGCACCTGTCAGGATACAGCGAAATACGCCGGCAATAGATAGTGCAACATATTGTTTGGGACTTCTGTGTTTAAATTCACTAAGAGAATACATTGGTTTGAACTAAGGAACCATTTATGGTTACAGTCTTTAACTGATTCAGTGCCAAACAAAAAAAAATGTAGGTTAGGACCACACATGGTGCACAATCAAATGAACAATTATTATAATATAAATTTTCACTCACCGAGCATTAAAATTACGGAAGATACCTCGAAACTAAACAAACTACACGACTCTAGGGCGGCGATATACCGCCCCTCTATCCAAATGGAAAATCACTTTTGAAGATACACTGGTGTCGTCGTCGACGAAGACGACGATGCCAATTCTTCTCCGTCTTCTCTCCTTCTTCTTCTTCTTCTTCTTCATCTTCTTCTTCTTCTTCTTCTTCTTCTTCTTCTTCTTCTTCTTCTTCTTCTTCTTCTTCTTCTTCTTCTTCTTCATTGGTGTTTATTTATATAACTCCAACATCTCTCTGTTTATAGATTTCCATTGGAAACAGTGAACAAATCTGCAATTGAAAATAAAAAAGCATTCACTTGTCGTTTCAGCTGGAAATTGCTATCAAAGGCGAAGGTCACACACCACTACGTGAGTTGAGTTGAGTTGAGCTGAGTCAAGAACCGATATCACTGCACTCGGAGCATTCCCATAAGTGCTCAGTCATCATTTTCAACAGCCAGCGTAGAGTTACAATACTAAAGGTGCCCGTTACAATCTAATTATATATCCGAATTGTTTTACCTTTGAGTTATGACTATCTACCAGATCCTCTGACCACCCCCTACTGCAGCATTCTCTCTAAATCAGTGGTTCTCAACCTTTTTTTTCCCATGCCCCCCCCCCTTCACCATATGTTGAGAATGTCATTCCTCCCCTTTCGTATTTCCTCCCTATAAATTTCCCCCTCCCCCACCCTGCCCCTACATAGTATACGTAAAAATGGAAGCTAGCTTTAATAACAGATACTAGAACAAGTTTAGACGTCTACATAACACGTGATTTGTGGGTCTACTTACGTTATAAGACGAATATCAGAAGGGCGAGGAGTACAGAACCGTAAAATATGAAGGATAAAACAATATCAAGTAATCGGTTCTTGTATGGACGCGATCTTGAAATAATCTTCATTCCCCCCCGGAAACCCACCGGTTGAGAACCACTGCTCTAGACTATGATACTCCATCTGCTCTTCTGCATTATTCACACGCTCACAAAGGGCCTTCATCATGTCATGCATTAAATCACCCCTCAATGCTGCAGCGACAGCCAATCTGTCGGCTTGTTCATGTACATACACACTAGAGTGTCCTGGAGAAAAGATTCAGTGAATGCTCACAACCCGTGACTTCTGAATTGATGCATACCATTCAGCATGAAGCATGCCAGTCTTCACCTTTATCAGCATGCTTTGTGAATCTGTCACAATCACAACATGCGTATACAGTTTGTTCTCCAATCAGTCGGAAGCTGCATTAACCGCTTCCACCTCCATTCTCAGGCTTGAGGTTGTGGTGTCATATGTCAAGCTCTCCTTTACTAAACTTTTGAACACGTGTGTGTGGAAGATATGGGGAAACCACCACATTATCTTCCATTGAATAGATTTAGGACTAGTTCACTCACAAATCTGAAATATAGGAGTGACATGTTCATACATTGTATACCCGTTTTCAGACTAAAATAACTTTTAATCTTTGTAATAGTCTGGGCAGAGCAGGGCACTCACTTGTCCTTACAGTCGGAAATGGCTGTTAAAGGTAGAGGTACAAGACCACCATGTGGATATGGAAGGCAAGGGGAAACCACCACATTATCTTCCCAACACTTCATGGCAAAACACTTAATAAAGAGGCTCTGAAAGTAGATAAAGAAATTCAAGAACATAACATAGTGACTGTGAAAAATAGGTACAATGCAATAGCTAAAATACAGAGTATAAATGAACAATGGGAAATGCTAAGGGACTCGATTCATCAAACTAGCAAAGAAATATTACTGGAGAGAAGCCAAATAGCTAAGAAAAAATCGATGAATGAAGAAATCTTATGCTGATGGACAAAAGAAAACAGAGTAAAAATGACAAACAAGAATACGCTAAGATAAATAAAGAAGTAAAAGATAAATGTTGGAAGGCAAAAGAAAGTTGGTTAAATGAGCAGTGCAAAAAATTGAATTAAATGCCATTAAAGATTTTTTTTAAAAGTATGCACAGACAAATCAGTGGGCTCACGCGAAGAAAATTAAGAATAAATACAGGGTGTTTGAAATCAAAAACAGGAAAGATATTATTGGAGGAAGGTGATATAATGAAGAGGTGGAATGAGTATATAAGAGAATTATATGATGGGGAAAGGGAAGAATTAACAGAAGAAGGTAACTTAGAAGGTCTACCTATTCTAAAAGAAGAAGTCGCTGACGCTATGAAATATATGAAGAAAGGAAAAACAGCTGGACCAGATGAAATCACAATAGAAGAATTGGAAGTATTGGGAGAATTTGGAGTAGATATATTAACCAAAATGTTAAATGATATATACAGCAGTGAATATTTACCCAGTGATATGCTGAAATCTGTATTTATAGCTATACCAAAAAGACCAGGAGCAATTGAATGTGGAGATTTTCGTACAATTAACCTCATAAACCATATCACTAAGCTTCTGCTTAGAATCATAATGAGAAGAACCAGAAAGAAAATAAAAATGGAAATTAGTGAAGAACAGTATGGATTTGTGGAGGGAAAGGGCACAAACAATGCAACATATACATTACGGACACTAATAGAAAGGTCAATAGAGAAACAGAAAGACATATATTTATGCTTCATAGATTATACTAAGGCATTTGATTAAGTACAACATGATGAGCTGATTAAAATGTTGGAAGATATCAATATTGATGGAAAAGATTTAAGAATAATAACGAATATTTACTGGAACCAAGTAGCAGCAATTAAAATTGGAAATAAAGAGGGTAGTTACGAACACATAAAGCTAGGAGGGTGACAGGGATGTGTCTTGCCAACAGATCTCTTCTCCATATATAGCGAAGTAATAATGAGAGAGATCAAAGAGATGCCAGAAATACTAGTTGGAGGTTATAATATAAATAATATACGCTATGCAGATAACACAGTATTGGTGGCAGATAAATCAACAGACCTACAACAATTGTTGGACACTGTAGTAACAGAGAGTGCAAAGAAAGGATTCTCCTTGAATATCAAGAAAACAGTAACAATGGTGATATCAAAGAAAATGGTGACACCAAAATATGACACAGAAATAGAAGGAAAAATTCTTAACCGAGTGGCTAATTTTAGATACCTAGGGACATTTATAACATCAGATGGAAGATGTACAACAGAGATTAAGAGCAGAATAGAGCAGGCAAAGGCCGCATTTCAGAAAATGAAGAGTATCTTGTGCAATAGTTCACTATCACTGAGTGTAAGAAAGAGAGTGCTGAAATGCTCTATAGAACCAGTTTTTCTGTATGGCAATGAATCTTGGAATGTAAATGAACAAATTAAAAAGAAATTAGAAGCAACAGAGATGTGGTACCTGAGACGAATGTTGAGAATTCCTTGGCTTGCCAGAGTAACTAACAACGATTGCCTGAAACAGGCTAATGAAACTAGAACACTATATACAACAATAAGAAAGAGGCAAACATCTTTCTTCGGTCACGTGATGAGAAGAGAGGCATTGGAGAACATCGTGACAACTGGAAAGATCGAGGGGAAGAGAGGCAGAGGCAGACCAAGAGAAATGATCCTGGATGGATTGAGACGGTGGCACGAAGGAATATCAGCAGCAGAGTTTATCCAGAAAACCAAAGAACGAGATCTGTGGAGAGCCATGAACGCCTACGCCAGCTGGCAGGGCACTTGATGATGATGATGATGAATAGTCTAAATTGTGAGAATTTTACAAATTCCCCCCCCCCCCCAAATCCAGGGGTAGCTACTGTGTTTCCAGCTTGAAGTATTATAGGGGCTCGGATGTTCCCATGCTCCCCCTCCCACCCCCTCCCGCCCAAGAGCTACGCCGGCGGTAGCGCAGCAACTGTTGGGGTCTTCCATGTCAAGGGACAAGGACCAGACATATAGATCACAACCCTGCTGCTGTGTAGGTAGACGGGACAGTTAAAGACTAGGGAAAGCCAACAGGAAAAAAACGTGCCTTGCAGTCGAATATACTGAGTTACAGCCCCTGGAAACTTTCAACTCATTGGAATGTTTTTATTTGTTTAGTTCACTGGCTTTAAACTCAAGCGTAGTGCATACACGTGCTATTACAGCAATGAACTTATTTTTGCGTGTGGGTTGGTTTTTCCTATTACCAGTGTCCCTCGCCATCAGGTGAACCCACTCCGACATCTGAGGTAATTCAGTTGCTGATGCTGACGGTCTAATAGACAGCCTTCTTGAACAAAGGCAAATAATAAAGAGGTCCCGTGTGCACTTAAAAAATCCCTTGGCAGGTGGAAATCGAAAAGAGTAGGCCGAATAGGTCGCTGCCCGGGCGAAATGTTTAAGTTAGAAATACCAACAACATTGATAGCATCTGTAATTCTTGCATACACACACACACACACACACACACACACATTTCATTACCACCCGTGTTACGGAGTTCCCACACTATGCTGAGATTATCCGTGAACAGCGACCACTTGTGATGGAATAGGACTCCTTTCAAGGGCCGTACCCCACAACTGTGGCGAAAGCAGGAGTGGTAGAATTAGGTCAGAGGAAGAGATGGCTTCAGCTGGGAACGTGCAGGAGTTAAACTGGACAGGATACGAAGAAGGCAGCATGGCGGAGACGTCTACTGGGTCATAGCTAGCCACCTAGGCGAGGTGAAGACTGAGACAAACTGCCAGGGAAAGCAGCTGACTTTCTTGCGGTCAGTTACGGTGCAGTGATAACGCTGGTAGATGCACCGAGTGCCGGTTCGCCATCCTTGGGTGAGATTGCTTCTGAGCAGGCACACTTAACGTTGTCGATGTGGGATAAGTACGATAAACGAACCTCTCGAAGGTGGGTACTATGACAGGAGAAAGACGCCCGGGAGTTATGACCCAAACGGGCTCTGAGAATGTAAGAAACGTAAAGGGGCGGAAACATTCGGAAAATGACTGCTTCTCATGATCTGACGTCTTGATCCGCGACATAGAGTTTATGACTCCGTGTGTGGTCAATGGGAGGAAAACTGGAGGTATCAGTACCGAGTTGCAATGATCACTGACACAACCAGTCCATACACGTGCCTGAGGACAGGCTAGATAGACACATAATCAGACTGCAACTATTACCAATAGTAAGGGGCTCTTCGCTGGCTGTTGAAGATGAGGACGGAATATGTATGGGAATGTTCCGGATCCTGTGATATCAGTTCTTGACTCAACTCAAAAACTGGCGTGAAGAAAATCTCGTCTGTATGCCATGACACAATAAACAATATTTAACAGCTTCAGTGCTAAACAAAACATAGGTTTGGCCATAACAAAAGGAAAGGCTGAAAATGAAAACTAGGAGTGTGACAGTTATGATTTAAGAGTTGGTAATGTGGTAGCAGACATATTGTATTATATATCAAATTAAAGGGGGTTGCATAAGAATAACTAATGTATATAAGCCCATGGCATAAATGGGAAGTTGCTTAAGATGATTAATCATCCAATGGCACTTAATGAGTTAAGTAAGCTGCATGTCCTTTGCAGGACGTGGTGATCACACCAGAATGTATTAGCTGTTTGTGATTTACTAGGCCATTTTAGATCTGTAGTTTGCCATTCCTTTCTGAACAGCTGTCGCTTCATATCCCGAATTCAAGGCAAAGAGGTTTGCTTTCAAATTTCCTGCAGCTGAAAACAGGGAATTATAAATGGTGTTCATATTCCAGAGCTACGTTGTGATACTGACGAATGTAATGACATGCCCCTACCAGCAAGAATACGCTTTCCAATATGCTGCACACACAACGGGTGAGTGTTTAATAACAGTTCCGAAACTGTTCATGACATTTTTGGTTTCCTTGTATGTGTTTATATGGAGGTGATCATAGCCGAATGGATAAGAGCGCTCGTTTTTAAACATCCGGTGCGCTGATGCCGAGTTAGGGCAGCTACTGGTAGGGTCTCCCATGTCGGGCAGGTCAAGGGATAGAAACCAGACGAAGTGAAACATAAATCTGCTGCCTTGTGGGTAGACAGGGGACAATCAAATGCTTGGTAACGCCAACACAGGGAAATGTTTGTCGAAGTCTGATGTACTGCGATCCAGACTTGACGAGACAATGCATATCAACTCATTTAATTATGGTGGCTTAATCTCTGCCCCTAGTTCACTTTCTCCGTGTGGTTTTAGGTTTACCTCTATTTAGAAGAATATTGGAAATATAATATGAAGTCCATTTTCCTTTGACTGAATGGCCAGCAAATCGAGGTTGAAAGGAAATTGAGCTGATAATGTTATGAGAACGGTCGGATGAGGGTTCTACACCTGGCTTCATTGCATGCTAAATGATGGATAGACTGGTCATATGTTCCTCCGTCTATTTCATTCGTCATTCAATAGCGTGTCCTTTTCAGAACCTCGCTCCCATAACAACCTTCCAGAAAACCTCTTGATCACAAGTAAGACGTCCCGTATCTGATACACCCATCTGGAGATCATCCGCCACATCCTGCACCCATTTTCTCTTTGGCCTTCCTCTTCCTCCCGGGCATATACCCCTCCATTATTGTTCTCTCCAAACTTTCATGACGTTTCAAGTGACCAAAATATTTCAATTTTCTTTGTTTTATCGTCTTTAATAGCCAACCTTCTTCAATATTCAGCTCTTGAAGTATGGATGCATTTGCTCTTTTCATTATGCAATATATTCTTAGAACCCGTCTATAACATTTATATTCAAAGACATTTATGCGATGTTCAGCTTGCTTAGTAAATGTTCAGGTCTCACAGGCGTATGTTGCAATGGGAAAGATGCATGCTCTTAGAAATATAATTTTTGTAGTTTTGTCTGTCCCATTCCCTAATTTATTCATTTGTTTTAGTCTTTGAAGAGCAATAGTCATTCGTATTTTAACTTTGTTCGTTGTTTCACCATTGTTGGTAATCAATGACCCAATAAAATTGGAAATTTTCCACCACCTCCAATTTTTCCTCATTAACATATATACGGGTCGTTCATTTGAAACCCATTCCAATGGCTTTATTACAAAAGCATGAAAGAAACATAACAGATGTGGTAGAACTAAACAAAGCATTCATGTTGAATGAATTATGCGCAATGTGTTGGTCAGAAGAAGTCGCCGTAGACATTCAGGCAAGCAACCCATTGTTAAGGTGGGCGGCGAATGCCGTCCGCAAATAAGGATTGTGGTTGCTCACTAAACCAAGTGTTTACCGCGTTCATTACGTCTGCACCTGTGTGAAATCGTTGCCCCTTGAGAGCGTTTTTTAGAGGTCCGAACAAATGAAAATCGCATGGTGACAAATCAGGACTATAGGCTGGATGTTGCAGAATTTTCCACTACTTCCAAGCTAATGCTTCCCGCACAATCTTTGCAACAAGCGGACGAGCATTTTCGTGCAAAAAAATAACACTTCGAGAAAGCATTCCATGTCATTTATTCTTGATGGCTTTTTGCAGCTTGTCTAGTGTTTCCAAGTAATGGGTAGAGTTGATGTTGACACCAGGTTCTTTAAAGTCAGCCAACATTAGCCCTTCATGTTCAAAATATGCGCTCAGCATAACCTTACCAGCGGAAACCTGTAATTTGAATTTTTTAGCTTTTGGTGACCCAGCATGGTTCCATTGCATGCTCTCTCTCTCTCTCTCTCTCTCTCTCTCTCTCTCTCTCTCTCTCTCTCTCTCTCTCTCTCTCTCTCTCTCTCTCTCTCTCTCTCTCTCTCTCTCTCTCTTTAGCTGCTCGGCTCAAAGTGGTGACACCATGATTCATCGCCTGCCACTATGCGGAAGAGAAATGCATCACCCCCCCCCCCCCCCCACCCTGTAACGCAGCAAGTGGTTCAAACACCATCCCATGCGTTCTTCTTTTTGGGTGGTCAGTCAACATTCGGGGTACCCACTGTGAACACACCTTCCAATATTGCAGTTTCTTACGAACGACCTTTTGAATTGTCCCAATTGACACATCAAATTCTTTCGCTAGCGAACGTATGCTTCGACAACGGTTCATCTGTACTGCTGCATCAATTTTGACGATGGTTGTTTCTGTTGCAACAATATGCGCTTGACCCGGCCGTCGAAGATCTGTCGTGAACTGACGTCCTTTCCGAAACATACGTGCCCAGTCTGCCACTGTTGTCTTCGACACACACTGGTTACTGTACGCTGCCGGCATTCTTCGATGAATGTCCACTGGTTGACATCCTTCAAATGAAAGAAACTGAATCACCGCTCTTTGAGCTTCTTTGGACGGATTTTTGATCAACCCGGCCATTTTCTCAACAATCAGTAACAGAACCGATGCATCATGGGACGATAAGCACGTGGTCTTTTTGTTCATTGGTCAGTACTTATCACATGACTACGACATGATCATGTTCAACGTACGCAATTACACGCGGTGCGGCACGAACTGATTTCAAATGAACGCGCCTAATATTTCTTTCTCCATAATAGTGTTACCGCGTATTTAAGCCTACAAAATCTGATGGCCCTGTAACATGACAGACTCAGGGCATGAGGCTGCTTTGGGACAAAAATAGCAACAACAAAAAATAATGAATGTGTTGTTAGTTATTCTGCTCGCCACCTTCACTTTTCCACAAGATTCTTTTGCAATTATTTTACTATGCTCATTTGTCAATGGGGCCCACAAGGGAAGTCCCACGCTGTAATCTACCAGGCATGTCGTAAGACGCGGCTTTAGGGGGTTTGGCGTGGGGCTGTACACTTCGCCCCATAGAAAACTGTAGCTGCAGTTTCCAACCAATCACGAACAAGAATACAAAATGCTTGGCGAGAGTTGGTTGGCGACCTTTGCTCCATTAGGAGGTGAGAGGCGGGAGAACTATTTTACAAGGTCAGTATGGCCGGATGGATAAGAATGCTGGCACTTAAACACCCGGTGTGCTGATGCCGAGGTAGCAGGTTCAACCCCTTCACCCGTGAGTTGAACTTAAATGTTGACTTCTCGTCCTTGACTTGGGGGACGTCAAATACTACAAGTACCTCAGAAGTCGGAGTGGGTTCTCCTGATGATGAGGGACACTGGTAATATGGAAAGTTAATCCACACACAAAAATCAGTCCAGCGCAGAAGTAGTAGCAAGTGTATGGACTACGCTTGAGTTCAACGTGAGCTAACACACACAAAAATAAAATGTATTATTTTACCAGGCAACCCAACTTTCAGCCTAGGTTTGAACTCTGGTATTGTAATGTTCGTATTTCATGATAATAATATGTTCATGATTTAGTCCCTACTTTGGCAATGTGTGGGTGTCTTTTGTAATGTTATAATTATAAATTTATCTCCACAGGTATCTCATAACAGTGTCCCGGTTGTCTCCAGATGCATTTACAGATGTTGAAATACGTGGCAGAACAGTTTATGACATTTTACGCATCATTGGGTTTGACTACCATGAGTACACACATCGATTGGGGGATCGCGTAGACAGCCAGGAGGCACACATTATACATCTGATGCAGGAAATCAATAATTTAAAACATGACTTAGGACAAGCAAACCGGAAAATTAGCTCTCTCAGAGACGATTTACAGCAATCCAAAAACAATAATGAGAAGGCAAACGAGACAATTAACTCTCTCAGAGACGATTTAAGGCAATCTAAAAACAATAATGAGGAAGCAAACGAGAAAATTAACTCTCTCAGAAACGATTTAAGGCAATCCGAAAACAATAATGAGAAGGCAAACGAGACAATTAACTCTCTCAGAGACGATTTAAGGCAATCTAAAAACAATAATGAGAAGGCAAACGAGACAATTAATTATCCCAGAGCCGATTTCAGGCAATCCGAAAACAATAATGAGGAAGCAAACGTGACAATTAACTCTCTCAGAGACGATTTGCAGCAATCCGAAAGCAATAATGAGAAAGCAAAAGAGATAATTAACTCTCTCAGAGACGCTTTGCGGCAATCGGAGAACAATAATGAGAAAGCAAACGAGACAATTAACTCTCTCAGAGACGATTTAAGGCAATCCAAAAACAATAATGAGAAAGCAAATGAGACTATTAACTCTCTCAGAGACGATTTAAGGCAATCCATAAACAATAATGAGAAAGCAAATGAGAAAATAAACTCTCTCAGTCACGATTTAAGGCAATCCGACACACAAGAATTACATCGATTGCACGGTGTGATAGACAGCCAGGAGGAAAACAGTACACACCTGTTGCTGGAAATCAGTAATTTCAAACGTGGCTTAGGGCAAGCGAACCTGACTATTAGCTCTCTCAGAGACGAAGTAAGGCTGATACAGGAAATCCATATTTTAAGAAGAAATCACCTGATAAAGGAAATCAATAATTTAAACAATAACTCAGAACAAGCAAACGAGACAATTAACTCTCTCACAGACGATTTAAGGGAAAGCGAAAAACGTAATGAGGATTTACAATCGCAGTTAGGACGCTTGGAGCCTGCTAGAGCTATGCATAGTCCACAGCAAATCAGCGATAATTCTCAGAAACAGATAAAAGAATTGAAAGCCACAGTAAAGAAATTACAAGATGAGGTAGAACAGTTGAACGCACACAACTGTGTACTGCAAACAAAACTCCGAGAGGTGAGTATAAGACAATTTTACAGTTGTTTATAGTGAATGTTAATCCACAGAGATCAGGCCAGTGTATACGTTGATCATATATGTATTCACGTGATAAATAGACATCTCTTTATGCACGTGAGATACGGATATCTATGTCTACATTTAAAACATGGACCTCTTCGTATACCTAGTTATGGAGAGTGTGTGTACGGAGGCCAGTGTGGTTGTGGTGGTTGTGGCGGTGTGTGTGTGTGTGTGTGTGTGTGTGTGTGTGTGTGTGTGTGCAAGCAGTTTCATCCACGAGGCCAAACGACCCTGCATACAAACCACAAACCACAGGTCTGAATGCAGTTGGTATCCCCTTGAAAAACTAATTCAGAACTAACTCCATGGAAGCAGGAACATAGACTATCACTACAAATTCAGACAAAAGTGAGAGGAATATTTGACAAGGAAGAACATAACAGTGTACAATGCAATATAGCAACTCTCAGTTTCCTTGATGAAGAATACCCACAGGACCTCGGGATCCGAGTCTGCACAGATGGGTCAGCGCAAAGTGCTTTTCAGTGTGGAGGAGCGGGAGTGTACATAGACTGCCCAAAAAATACTAGGGACACGGCCATATTACCAACAGGAAAGTACTGCCATAACTATGATGCAGAAACCCAGGCGACATTTTTTCATAATTTGGCATACATATTTCTTACTTTTTCCACCATTTTCTTAATGTGGCACACATATTTCTTAATCTGGCATACATATGTCTTAATTTGGCAGACTATTTTTTCTTAATTTGGTATTCATATGCGGGGGATCGGCAGGGGTTCAGAAAGAATCTCAAAACTGAGAGGGAAGACCAGGAGAACTTTTAATCAGATAGCGGTGGGAACGTTTAGTAGTATGACTCTTCGCTGGCTGTTGAACGAAGGGACTGAGCACTTATGGGAATGTCCTGAGTGCAGTGATGCCGGTTCTTAACTCAACTCAACCCAACTCATATTTATTAATTTGGCCAACAATATTTCTTAATGTGACTTATGTGTTTTCTTAATTTGGCCATGTGACAGAATTGAAGAAAATCTGGAAGAAATGGTTGCAGTTTTTTTTAAGGTGTGAAATGCAAACATATCGACGCGAATAATTAAACAGCCATAGACAAAATTTGAGAAATGCGCATAGACATTAATCCTGGGAGAGTTGAAGAATTTAGTGATGAGCCGTGGTAAATTGATAACAAAAATGTAGATCAATGAAAAGCTATGGAATACAGACTCCAAGAAAACAATAAACAGAGAGTTGTATACGGTGTTGCTTTGATACGGGGCGTTGTTAGCAATGAGGCTGATAAGACAATTATCTTGTTGATGGAAGCTTACTGAATAAGGACACTCTAAATGTTTCAAGAAAGAACACATTTCATGCATATAATGTGACGTGGAGACTTTAAAATGATGATGGTAATATGTACATCATAATAAATTTATTGATAAATAACTTTATATTTATGTGACAGTGCAACTATTGTGTAGTTGTAACTTGTTTTACTTTAATAAACAATTTACTTACATACAAAACATGTATCCAATCAATACATAGTGACCATTTAACATAACAGACAACCAATCGGATATACAAATACGTAATGGAACAACAACAACTACCGTCACATTATGCATGCGAATTATAAAGAGGTTACAATTACTACATAAAAGACTAAAGATGTACTTTCACTAATCGATTTCTGACACACAAAGCGGACGCTAAGCCATCACTTAGTGATAATATTTTCAGACATGTAGAAGATATGAGGGGAGTCACCATTGGGGGACGTAACACCGGTAACATTAGATATGACAACAATGACAAACCTTGTCAGCTTAATTACATGGTTTACCTCCAGGCCAGTCCACTCAACAACCTATTGAACCCAGCCCTATCACTCTGCTACTTACTTATCATACTAACTGTAGCTCTCTTGCAAGCGTTTCGTTCATGCAGCTTATCAGAAAGAAAGAAAGGGAGAGAGATAGTTGAGTAGACAGAAAGAGAGAGGAGGAAGAGGGTGAAAAGAAGAAAACGAGGAGGAAGTAGAGAATTGTAATCCTAATTCTTACACACAGCGAATGGTGTCGCGTGATATTTTCGTCGTGACGTGACATTGGCTACATAGGAAAAAATCAGCCATGTGCATATGTGGGTTAGAGTCGCAGTCAGCAGATCACGTACTCCAAGACTGCCCAAAATACGACATATCTAGGCAAACCTTCTGGCCTTTATGTAAAACATGGACATCTCTTTATGTGAAACATGGACATTCCTCTATACATGGAGCACACATGGGAGGTCATGACTCTCCACTCCTCTCTGTCATCTGACGGTCTAATTACGTTAATGTTGTTTATATTATCATTTATTATCAGACTTCCATATATATATATATATATATATATATATATATATATATATATATATATATATATATATATATATATATATATATATATCGATGTCTTCCTCTGCCTTTCTTGCCTAGTATATTTCCATAAAAGGCTGATGCTTCTATTCCACAATTTCTGTTGACATGACCCATAAATTTAATTTTTCTTTTCCTGTTAGTTTTCATGAATTAGTTAACACCTGCAGGTATCAGTGCAGTAAAACAGTTTTCTCCTCTGTCTAGGATACATTATGCAATGAATTAGTTAATTAGCACAATGTTGGTTCTACGTGACAACCTTGTCTTCTTCTTCTGTGCTTACTCCCCCCCCCCCCCCCCCTCCCCTAACTGAGTTAAAGCTAATGATTAAAAAAAAAAAAAAGTAAGATGTGAAATTTCAGTCAAAACATTCAGAACCTCCTAATGCTATGAATAATCCACAGCAAGCAAGCGAAAGCGAGAGACAGATATACGAGTTAAGAACACAAAACAGGGAACTGAAAACAGAACTCCAAGAAGTGAGTATTATAAATTGTACAGTTGTTTACAACTTCTGTTGATATATGCCCCATAAATTTCATGTTTCTTTCACTTTTGGTTTTCATGAATTAGCTGGTGAAACCTGCAGCTATCAGAGGGTCTCCATGGCAAAATGGTTATGCCTCCTGCCTCACGCTCCAAAGATTGTGGGTTCGATTCCGGGCTGCGTCGTTCAGCTCACGAGGGCACTTTTCTCGGCGACTAATGGAGGTTGTCGCTAGAGCTATGGAGTTGGTGCGATGCTTTCAGCAGGTCGCCCCATGGAGAGAGACCAAGCCATGTGGGATCAAACCTATTGAAATTAAGTCAACCCCTTACCTTGTAAAATGTTTTGGTTCTACGTGACAACCTTGTCTTATCCTTCTGTGCTTAATTCTCCTCCCCAATTGAGTTAAAGCTAATCATAAATAAGGAATTAAGAGTTTAGTTACTTAGTTAGTCGACAGATCATCCTCATTGCACATCGAACCACTCAGTCCATAAGTGCTCGGATCCCCTCCTCAGCAAATCCCGCAGCGTGTAGCGGTTAACGACACCAGTTCTGTGTTGGTTTATCAGTCTTCTTTGGCTTCCTGCGTAGTGTTCTTGTTTGGCCACCCCTCTTTTAATTTGCTGTTCTCTCAGTCTGGCCATGGTTTTAGATTTACAGTCATCACTTGGTTCTCGCAAAAGTCTTACTTCTCGTAGAGCATTCAGAATGTCAGCCTGGTCCATGGCGCGTCCGCCCTCCACAGTAGCCTCACCTGCGAGCTTGTCAGCCCGCTCATTTCCTTGTACTCCCGCATGTCCTGGCACGAAGATGAAACTAATTTTTACCAGCCGAGACCGCTCCAGAGTCAGCAACCCTTCTCTTCGGATCCGCCCCATCTCTATCCTCTTGAGCATGTTCATTGATTCGCTAAGGAAACGTGCCCTAGTGAATGTCTGTGTCTCGAGCCATGTTATTTCTTTACTTACTGCCATGACTTCCATAGTCAAGCTACTTGTGGTCTTAGCAGAAACACCAGAGTCCTCCTTCACAGTTCTCCCTCCGGCCTGAGCCGTAAAGGCCCATGAGCTTCTCACATGTCGGACGACCGACCCATCTGTGTAAATGACAGCATCACCGTCTAGCGAATTCTCGAAAATCAACGCTTATACTTCCGCCTCCACAGCTGCCGGGTTTTCTTGTCTGCATTTTCTGTCTAGTTTGATGCAAACTTAAAAGGATGTGCAGAAATCTGTTGGCACTTGTACCCACTCCTCGCCAGGTTCTAAGTCCTCAAGTGAACACACCTGTTGAAGAATATCTTCGGCTTGACCCATCCACGACCGTCCTCTTTTTATGCTGCTGCCCTTCACCTTCATAATTTCACTATGCAGTGGATGTTGTGTGTTTGCGTTAACTCTGAGGTAGGCGCGAGCTCTGCAGACTTGTGTTCTGTCTTCAATGGTTGGAATATCAAGAAGGTAGCGCATCGCCCAACATGCTGTATCTCTTGTACATCCAAGAATAATGCGCATGGCTTCGTTCTGTATCCTTTCTATCCGCTTACGGCTGGGAGTCAGGATTCCCATCGCATACTCAAAAACAGACATGACCAGCCCTTCGTATAGAAGACATAGATGGCGCTGCTCACAGTTTGCTGCCGGCATCACCCGCATCGCACCCAACCCATGCTTGACCATTGTTATCACCTGGTCTATGTGCTCATTATAAGCAATGCTTCGATCAAACCGTATCCCCAAATAATTCATTGCCTGCGTTCTTTCCACCGTCTCTGAACACAGATTTACAGTTGGTGTTGGAGTGTTGACAATATGATTATTCAACGAGAACCAAGTCACTGTTGCCTTTGTTGCGTTGACCATTGCCCCAGCCTCAACACACCAAGTACTTATGCGATTGAGTTCGGTTTGTAGTTCTACGGCAACCTTATCTCTATCCTTACCCTGGCGATACACTAAAACATCGTCGGCATATGACAATATCCTACCAGGTCCAGTGATCTGCTCACTGGTGATTCTCACAGTGTAGACGTTGAACAGTACCGGAGATAATGGTGATCCCTGTGGTAGGCCAGGATATATTGTTGTTGGTTCCGACATCCAACTGCCACATCTAAAAACTGCTTTCCTTTGGAAGAGGGCTGCAGCGATCCAACTAAGGAGGAATGGACTTATTTTGAGTTCAAGAAGCTGAAGAATTAAAAAATCCAATGGTACTCTGTTGTACGCGTCCTCAAGATAAATCGCTGCAGCAAAGGTTTCAATGACTGAGTGGAAACCTTCATAGACATCATGGGCAAAAACTGCTGCATTGGTCCAGGTTTCTCTTTTTGGACGGTACCCACCCAGGGTAGGTGGGAAAACACCTTGCCTCTCTAGCTGGCTTGATATTTTCCTGGCAATTAACTTCTCCAGCAGCTTGCCTATTGTATTCTGCATAGTTATAACTCGATATCCCTGAATATTTGTGTGGTCTTTGCCAGGCTTCGGCATGGTAATCAGATAGATGTGTAACCACTACCATTAACCACTACCACTAACCATAAAGAGTTTAAATTTCAGTCAAGACATTAAGAGCCTGCCAATGCTATGAATAATCCACAGCAAGCAAGCGAAAGCGAGAGACAGATATACGAGTTAAGAACACAAAACAGGAAACTGAAAACAGAACTCCAAGAAGTGAGTATTATACAATATTACAGTTGTTTACAACTTCTGTTGATATATGCCCCATAAATTTCATGTCTCTTTCACTTTTGGTTTTCATGAATTAGCTGGTGACACCTGCAGCTATCAGAGGGTCTCCATGGCAAAATGGTTATGCCTCCTGCCTCACGCTCCAAAGATTGTGGGTTCGATTCCGGGCTACGTCGTTCAGCTCACGAGGGCAATTTTATCAGGAACTAATGGGGTCGTCGCTAGAGCTATGGAGTTGGTGCGATGCTTTCAGCAGGCAGCCCTATGGAGAGAGACCAAGCCTATTGCAATGAAGTCAACCCCTTGCCTTGTAAGCCTGCAGCTATCAATACTTTAATGCCAGTTTTCTCCTCTGTCCACGATACATTATGGCAAAACATTAGCTAACTAGCACAGTTTCGGTTCTACATGACAACCTTGTGTCTTCTTCCTCTGCCCTATGTCCTGAAGTAAAAGCCCTCAACCAACTCATCCACTAGTTTGGTATCTCCTTCAGATCCCTCTGTGTTCTCAAACTATTATTCATGCTTACTTTCATTTTCGTGGTTTCAAGTATTTATGTCAGTATTCTAAAACACATAAAATCCCACTATATTAATGTGTCACCATAGTTTCTGTTACTGTATGTTATCAGGGTCCCAAGCTAGAAAGCAAAGAATTGAAACACTGTAAACTGACTGGCTAGCTCACAGTGTAGAAAAAATCAACCAGCATCCAACTAACCATGGCTGGCCTATAAAGAGCGCGTGATTGTGGGATATTTTCTGGCACCTGGCCGTCTTACCAGACGATAGTTTGTTCCATTGTGCTTCTAAAAGGTGTCATAACTACAACCTATGGCGGAGACCAAGGATAGTTATATCTGTCTATAGCACAAAGCCCGGGCTGAATTGTAGATACCATTTGTTGTCCATGCAGCATGATCACTCTCTCGGCTTGCCTAGTTTACTCTATTGGACATGTAACACCTATACATCGGGAACAAAACAAGGTGCACAAGCTGCAGGATCAGCAAAGCAATGCTCTAACGGCCCACCTGTCTGGGCTTGGATTCTAGACCCGTCAGGAGCTACCAGGACATTTAGTCTTTAGGTTGCATTTCCTCACCCTAGGATACGGATACGCCTTGTACCATCTCAACTGCGCTCCTCTTCCTCTAAGTATGACCAGTGGAAAAGAAGGAAAGAAAAACAGTGTTTGTTCCTGTGATTTCTTAAAAATCAAGAAAGTTATTAAATATCTTTGATTTCAGGTACTCAATGAAAATTGTGAAGACAGGTGGGAAGTCAACCCATGCTAGAACCCAAGGGAATCTGTCATCTGTCTACAGGAAGTAACAATTATGCAAATGCATTCCAAAGTCGGACAGATGACCTTTGACACACACACACACACACACACACACACACACACACACATATATATATATATATATATATATATATATATATATATATATATATATATATATATATATATATATATATATGTACTCCCCTTTAAAGAGAAAAGAAGAAGAAGATATGCAATCTGTTTAGGAGTGTGTCTGTTGTAGCAAAGATAAAATTTAGAAAAAAATCTAATAGCTTGAAAATAACATCACTTACAATGAAACATTATAAACATAAACTTAAAGAGTTTGACATGGCTACAAGAAAGATAAACATTTACTCCTAGCGAAATGTGACATAAGTTAGTATTTCCACAAGAAACATACAAATATAGCATTTATATGGCTTCATTAATTTTATTTAAAGTCTTTTTTAAGATTTTCTTAACAGACAAAGCTAAATAATGTTGTTGTTTTTTTTTAACTACTCATTAGTGTTGACGAAACTGTGCAATTGTCCTTTCCCGTGTGTACATATGTATTGCAAAATGTAATCCATGTTGGAATGCAATTAAGTCAAATTACAATTCCATCTATATGAAAACGGTTACTGTTTTGAAAATTTTTCATTCGGCGTTGTATTTTTTTATTTTTTCAAAAATTAATAATCATTCTAATTGTGGCTTCAGACTAAAAAGAGCCAATCTAAAATATAGGTCAGTCTAACGCTCCTTGGGGATATTTTTCGGAGGAACCCGATGATACTAGGTTTTTGTAAAGTCTCACTACACTTTGTATGTAAAACAGCTGTTTGTTGGCGAGCATGTTTTCCGTTTGCAAGACGGAAAAATATTCTCCAACAAACAGCTGTTCTACATACAAAGTGTAGTGAGACTTTACAAACACCCTGTATTATACCCCATTATGCTATGATCTAGTAAATGTGAAGTTTCAACAGATAGCATTTCCGTGGCAGAGTCTGTCGTGAGATTAACGTTGACTAATACATATGCATACATATCAATTACATTATTTCTTTGCTGTACATATCTATTGCTTTTTTTCGTGTGTATTGTATTAACTGTGGCATATATCAAAACCTTAGTTTCCAAGAATAACAACAGAAATGTTAAAAAATACATTCAAGCATAACTGAGACTCTTGTGATCTGGATAGCCAAACAAGAGGAGTTGCTTCAGTGCCTTGAGTCAATCAGTTATGTGTTCCATGTCGTCGGGTGTTTTGGTAATATAATAGCTTTGAACACTTGACTTAATTCCAAGCTTGTATACATACATATGTGCACATACACATGTTACTTTCTCTTTACTTCATTTCTCAACATCATTATAGGAGCGAGCAACTGCTTGCTCACATGACAAGCAATTCTGTTTTTGATATAGTGGTTAGTGCACTTGTCTGCTAATAAATACCACGGTCAGATTCAAACCCAGGCAATGGAAAGATTATATTTTCAGACCAGTATTGCTTTCGGGAAAGAAAAAAAAAAGGGGGGGGGGGGGGGGGGGTTGTCGACCCAAAGTCATAAAAATTAGTACCATACATTATTTGCAATTTTCTACTTAGGCAAGATGACATGGAAGGGAACCGGACACATCCCGCAATTGTGTCCTATTCTTGGAAAACTAAAGTAACACATTTTTAAATGAACAGTGCTGCTTTAGAATGTATTACACGCTTATTATCATTATTTACATGATTGTCTGCGTCCACGTGCAATATCATTTATTGAAGTATCATACAATATATATGTTTGTGTGTGTGTGTGTGTCTGTTTGCGAGACTGCTTGTCTATCTCATAACATTGTATTATGCATTTTTTTTATATTTACAGCACTCATATTCCTATGTTTTTCCCCTCTGTGACTAACCATGCAAAATAGATAACTAATATGCGAAAGCTGAGTGGTTGGAAGCACCGAGTGTGCCTAATTTGTGATTAATGTGTAATTATGTATTTAATGGGAGGAGCGGCTGGTCGAGTGGCTAGAATGCCGGGTTATCCTTCGGAAAACCCAATTCGAATCCTCGGTGAATATTGTCTAGCTAGCAATTCCCTTACGTGGAAAGTCTAAATCGTAAGCTCAATATGTGGGCGTAACCAAAGGTGGAAAAGCGTCCCAGTGGCACGAACTGGAATATTGTTCGGATAGCAAACCCATTTCGTGGAAAGTCCGAAAGTGTGGATGTTATCTGCAGACTGCATTCTACTGGTTTCCGGAGGAGGAACCTGATGTGAACGGAAGACGCATATACGAAAGTGAGGCTAAGCAGCCATGTGTAGGACATCTGGCTTATGGTACACAGAAATTAAGAATGATTTGTGGAAGAGAGGAAGGGGTCTACACATGACTAGCCACTGAATGATAATGATATTTATGATTATTTACATATACATAGATTTATCTAAGAGTGGCATCAAGCAGTCTCCGAGCTATAGGGTTGAGATTTGTTTTCTCGGTAGATGCTGGAGAATTATCTATGTGCCTTAACTTTGACAAATACCACCCTGGTTATTCTGGAAAACGGTACGAGATTCTACAAGATCCATATTCAGTGTCCATTCATCAGTGTGGACAAGCTGTGGTTACTGTTGCGTGAAGTCTAGAGTCAGATACCTGGACCAACAGACTGGGAACTCACCAATCATCTGTGGTGTCTACATGTAGAACAGTGGAAAACTACTTTGGCCTACACCCACTCTAGCTCCTTATGAGAACTAATGAATGAATCACTGAAAAACGAGAAGTAGGTTGAGAGCTTTACCAAAGCACAACTACAAAAAACAATGAACGTTGCGGCCAAAGCATTCGTCAGCACAGAACAAACAAACAAAAATAGACTAACAAATACACGATCGATACTACATGAATGTACAAATATCAACTTATCTGTGTCCTAGCTGGAACGGCTATCCATGGGTGGAAAGAAACGGATGTTGTGGTTAACGGGGTCAACTGACTAAAGGTCAGTACAGCCAGAAACTCGGTGATTGGTTAAGTCAACCGGTGAGGGAACCCGCGCTGGGGGGATCGGGGTGCGCCCAGGAGAAGCGAATGTAAAAATATGGATGTGTAACTCTGGGGCGATGTAACGGATGCAGTTCGCAATTCCGCACGCCAAGTTCGAAACGCTGCTGTGGGCAATATGGATGCAAACCAACAAGCGTAAAAGTAGCACAAGTGACGGTTGTTCAGAACGCAATGAGAAACGACCCCACGCAAACAGACCAGGAAGTCACAGCAAGCAGAGATAATGCTGGTGTTGACTACCACGTCCTAGTAAGGACATGCAACTGGTTTGGAAGTGGAATATACGAATGCGGAGATGGGGGGTGGGGGGGTGGGATAAGGGGCGTAGGTGACTTAAATAAAACTGTGTTGGACGTTGAGGCCGTGAGGGGAAAGTGAACCCAACTGGAAGATAAGATAAGACGGTTTTCCAGTGTCTTGCGATCGCGTTCGTGAGATGTGCACGATTTTATCGCCGTAACACGTATGTCGGCAACCCCACAGTGGTCGGAACTGTTGAAGTGTAGGGGTACCGGTTTCTTGGCACCACTGTCGATATCGGATAAATGTTGTCGAAATCTGTCCGCCAGACGAAGGCCCGTCTGCCCAAGATACCTCATGTCGCAACGTGTGCAGATGATCGCATAGTTAACGTTGCGACTCGTACATGAGAAACCCTCCCGGATGTAGAAAGTAGTCTTGGGGAAAGTCAGACGTTTGGTTTGAAGGACATATGGACAAGTCTTACAACGAGATCGAAGACATGCAGTCGTGCCAGGAAGAGACTGGTGGGATTGTGATAGAGTGAGAACTAGACAAGTACTAGTGAACTAAGAGGTGGAGAAAAGACCCTGGAGCTAGATAGGACATACAATGAGAAAACCTGATAATAGTAAAACTATAAAGGCCCTTGTCTGGAATACATAAGGAAAAAAGAAAAAGAGGAAGACCTAAAATTACATGGAGAAGAGAAGTAAAAATCGTCATCATCATCAAGTGCCATGCGGGCTGGTGTTGGCGTTCATGACTCTCCACAGATCTCGGTCTTTGTTTTTCTGGATCAACTCTGCTGATGATATTCATCCATGCTATCGTCTCGATCGATCCAAAATCATTTCTCTTGGTCTGCCTCTGCCTCTCTTCCCCTCGATTTATCAAGTTGTCACGATATTCTCCAATGCCTCTCTTCTCATCACATGACCAAAGAAATCTGTTTGCCTCTTCCTTATTGTTGTATATAGTGTTCTACTAAGTTTATTAGCCTGTTTTAGGTAGTCGTTGGTAGTTACTCTGGCAGTCCAGATAGTTCGCAATATTCGTCTCAAGAGCCACATCTCTGTTGCTTCCAAGCTCTTCATAATTTTTTTTCATTTACATTCCAAGATTCACTGCCATACAGTAAAACAGGTTCTATATAGCACTATAGCACTCTCTTTCTTACATTCAATCATAGTAACTTATTGCATAAGATATTCTTCATTTTCTGAAATGCAGCTTTTGCCTGTCCTATCTTCTCTTAATCTCTGTTGTGCATCTTCCATCTGATTTTATAATTTGTTTAAAATATGTTTTAACATTTTTATTAATACTCATAAGAACCGTTCCCGTGTATATACTGCAGAACTTCATCAGAGTTGGAATGAAATTAAATCAAACTAAAATTCCATCTGTATAAAAACGGTTAATGTTTTGAAAAGCATGCATTAGGCGTTGCAATGTTTTTCAAAAATAATAATAATTCTAATTGTTACTTCCGACTCAAAAGTGCCAACGTAAAATATAAATCAGTCTAATGCTCTCTGGAGATATTTTACAAAGGAACCCGATGATAGTATACCTCATTATGCCATGATCTAGTAAATATGAAATTCCAACAGACAGAATCCCCTTTGCACTGTCTTTTGTGAGATTGCCTTTTCCTCAGGTACATGTATTAAACGTTTAAACGTACAACTGCGAAACCTGGACAAGAACTCGATACTAGTGAAGGAGATGGTCGGGGAAGCGGACGAGACGGGGACTATATATCTATTACTTTGTTTTCTTTGTTGTACATATCTATTTCTTTATTCCCGTGTGTATTTTATTAACTGTGGAGCATATATTAAAAGCATAGTTTCCAACAAAGATGATTGAAATGTTAAATAATACATTCAAGCATAACTGTGACTCTTGTCGCTATGTAATCTTCTTGTCAAAAAAAAGAGGAATTGCTTCTATGCCTTAAGTCAATCAGTAAAGGATCATATTCCATGCTGTCAGGTGTATTGGTTGTATGATAGCGTTGGACACTTGACTTAATTCCAAGCTTGTATACATACATATGTACACATACATATGTTACTTTCTCTTTACTTCATTTCTCAACATAATTCTAGGAGTGAGTAACTGCTTGCTCACATGATAAGCAACTCTTTTGTGGTATAGTGGTTAGTGCACTTGGCTGCCAATACTATGGTCAGATTCAAACCCCAGCAATGGAAAGATTTTATTTTCCTACCAGTATGGCTCTGTGGTCGACCCAAATTCATAAAAATGGGTACCAGACATTTTTCGTAATTGTCTGCTTAGGAAAGATGACACGGAAGGGAGCCGGACACATCACATCGTTGTGTCCTATCCTAGAATATGTAAGGGAGCCGCGGTAACGTAGTGACCAGCATGCTTGCCCAATGGTCACGTGTTCAAACTGAGACGGATTATTACAACTGACCTGAGCTCCCTGGTCGACCAAGACTAAAATGGCTACCATGAAATGTCCAGAGAAGTCAAGATGACTAGTGTCTTACTGACCACATCAGTCACTTAGCTTTGTTTGCAGGCTTTTTCCATTTCTGTCCCTTACATTCTTGTACAGTCTGCCAAAGGCCGCGCTGGCCTTGGAGATTCTTGCATTCACTTCGTCATCAATTGTGGCAGCTTGTGACACAGTGCTGCCAAGATAGGCGAATTTGTCCACAACACTTAGACTGTGACCATTCACTTTGATATTCGGCACAGTGTGATTATTCCCTGGAGCTGGCTGGTACATAACTACAGTCTTCTCCAAGTTGATATTGAGCCCAAAGTTGGCACAGGCATGTGAGAAAGCTGAAACATTATGTTGCATGTCCGCCTCTGGGTTGGCATATAGAGCGCAATCATCAACAAACAGGAGCTCTCTGACGGTGTCGCTGTTAATTTTTGTTTTAGCTTTCAGCCTTCTGAGATTGAATAACTTTCCATCCATGCGTAGTTGATGTCTATTCCATTAGAGGATTCAGGGTAAAAGAAGACACCCACTCCATTTGAGGACAAAAACTCTGTGGAAATGTAAACAACCAAAGTTGACTGCTGCTTTCTTTATATATACTCAAGTTGACATCAGAACGTGTACGATGAAGCAGATAAATAAACAGATGTGGCCAGTATCATGCCAGCTGCTTGTAACTAAATAGTTTTCTGGTATCAATTTTTATGAGGTTGGGATACCCTTTGACATGTAGTCTGTCTGTATACATATCCTCAGCTTTAAGGCGATGTGAACTAAGGACCAGTCGGAAATTATAATAGTCACCGTGCCACTTTCATAGAATGGGTAGTAGAGATTACCTTGACAAGTAAAAGCAGCCATGATATCATGACTCATCGTATATCATTCCGTCACTGATAATATGTGTTAAAAACTAAATCCCTGGCTTAGTGTTAAGTTGGTTGAGGATCTATAATACACTGGGGGATAAAAGCCAGAAGATTAATCCCCCTTATGTCTTAATCATTTGTAAATTAACCTATTTTATCTTATCGTTCCTAAGTAGAACATAAGTATATTACGATGGTTTACATATATTTTGGTCCCTTACACTGTGTAACTGTTGTTGGGTAATTTTGTGTTGCTGATTTTAAAAAATGTAATCATATTTTTTTTTTATCAGCTCTTGTTTTTGAGATAACTAAGAATGACATTCTAAGAAGGGCAATTATTATATACAAGCCTAGAGTTAGGTGCCATCAGTGGCATTCTGACCGTAATCTGCATTCATATTATGTATAATTACTGTGCATTTATTACCTTCATATAAAATACACAATGTAATAAAACTTTATCACTAGCATTTTTTATCTATAGTCAAGGCACAAAAAGCTTCTTTTCGAGGACTCCCTGGAATGTGATATGCCCGGGGAGTCACGCTTAATTTCCAACAGTAATCTGCCATCATTTGGGCATCCCAAAGTCCTCTTCCATTGTTTTTATATCTTGGTGAAATCCTCCACCCTGCTCATCGCTAAAGTGGCCAAGATTCTCGGGAAAGAAGTGTAAATGGTTATGGAGAAGGTGAAATTTTATACTAATGTTGCATCAAGGCTTACAAAAACTCGACAGCGTGTTTTCAACTAATTCAGAATAACTGTCTGCCTTAAAGTTACACAGAAAGTTTTGCACAACAAAAACAAATGATGACCAGATGTGAGATATTCCCAGCCAACTCACAGCCTTCGACTTCATAGTTCTGACCAAAACGGAACTCCATACACCCACATCGCCTACAACCGGAAACAGCGAGCGGTACAGCGGTAGTCGCAATGGTGGCGGGGACAGGAAATGATGACTCTCTCTTTAGATTGTGAGTTCACATGTTGTGTGCAAGCCTAGCAGGTGTTCTGGGTCCCTCAAAGCAGGCCAAACTTCATTGTGTGACCAACCAATTCTTAAAGTAAGGTAATACAATGGTTATAATTATTATAATACTGATGTACTGTTTAAAATGTTTACAAATGATCATAGTCTAACTTTGTGTTCTTGTGGGATTGAAAACAAGCGCCATGTTTCTGTTTACTGCACTTGTTAGTAGAAACTTCAGCTAGACACTCTGTTGTCATTGACTACTAAAGAATATTTCCTTACATTTTGTGGCAATCTACTAGTAAAGAATATTTCTGAATTCTTTCACGATATGCGGCTAAAGTAATATTTCTTTATACTCTTTCACATGTGGCTAAAGAGTATTGGTGTTTCATTCTGTTGCCATGCGTGGCAAAAGAATATTTCTATTTTGTTAACACGTGCTACTAAAGTATATCACTATATCTCTTTATAGTCGGTTACATATGCGACTAAAAGAAGATTTCTGTATATTTTGTGACAATATGCCAAGGAAGAAGATTCCCTTCTATTCTTTTACAATGTATATATTTACTTTTCTCAATATATGAATAATGTGCTTTTCAAATGTACTTGCTGAACATTGATGCTTTCACAGAGGAAATGTAGATTAAGAGTCCTATCTCTTTAAAACCATTTACACTGACTCACATATATATATATATCTTGTTATTCTTTTATTCACATTTTCCCCCTGAATATGTTTTGTGAAATTGTCATGTTTGTTCTTAGAATAAATGCTCATTAATAAGAGTTGCACCATATACCCAAATGTTAGCCGGACGTTGCACACACCGACAACCTTACGTAGTCATATGATGATTAGGTGGTTCTTACGGTCAAGGGCATGCCATTTATGTTCTGAAATATGATTGGAAAACAGCCCATTTCTGTCTGTGTGCATGAGATAACCTGAAATCTTGGGTGGTTTAACAAGGTCATCCTGCAGCCCTTTGTTTAGAAGAGACCGCGGGGAATGACCATACTTGTTTTGTCTAAACCAGTCCGTATGCTAAATACATAACGCGTATAAAGGCAGGTATATCAATACATGATGATGATGATGTTGATGAGATTATATGGTGGACAATTAACTCTCAACACTTGAGGATGATGATGATGGTGATAGGCATTGGAGATCTAAGCTGAACCCAGAGAAAATAGTATGAGCTTATTTACAGGCACCTGATGATGACAGTGATGATGATGATTTTATAAGGTTGACCCTTAACTCAACTTACATCCATCTCAACACACCCTGTCTTATCAAGCAACAGTCTCAACCTATCTCTGGCTTACTAGGAAGTGTCACTACATGCACCTTTCCCATGCATCTACCATAGTATGCATCTAGTTCAACCCACTTTCATCACAATATACCTTGATCTTAATCACATCATGCCTCTACCACAAGATAACTTCTTTACAAACATGTCTGTTACATCCTGATGACTTTGAATCAACTTAATTTAAAATAACCAGATGACCTGATCACAATCAGACTCCCTGGTCTTAAAGTTATGACTATTATATTTTTATTTGTCCTGGTTGCACCCAGAGTTGATCCCATCAGGACCATACAGCATGATATGATGGATTGAATGCCATCTATACAGATAAGAGGGATGTGCTCTCACTATTGAGGAGACACATGCTTCCCTCTCTTGTCTTATTCTTTTTTTTTTGGTCTTTATTTTGTTATTTTGTTTTATTGTTTCATGACAGGTTTTATGATTTACTGATATGTAAATTGTAGGCAAATGCTTATGAAGTTGTATTTTGTTTGGACCATCAGATGGGGCGCTTAACCGAAAGCCTGCGGTTGTGAAGATGCGGTCTTGGTTGCTGAGGGCGGTAAACTTGTATGTCATGTCCATCTTTTGCCAGCCCAAATAGTACAGCCCATTTCCTTGCATCATCCACCACCCCCATCCTACCAAGATCTCACCCATGTAACCCATGAACCCAGTGAGAATTCCTGATGTTAGATCCAAATTGAAGACCTTACCATTCCTCACTCACTTTGATGATGACCCCTTGAGAGAAAACTGGTTCCCCGGAAGAGACCTGCATCCATGTGAATCTTAAACCCACCGAAGTACCTACCGGCAGATATCAACTGCATCAAATATATGAATATCCTTTTTTTTATTTACTTTTGGTAGTACTTTGTTATACATTATGATATTGTAATGATGTTGGATGATTTCACTATTTGTGTTTCCACAATTATGCAGTTACCTCAGCTGATATTCCATGTGAACCTGACAATGTTTTCTCCAGAGATGTAATCAATGTGAAGAATATATTTGGTTGTCATATTTTTTTGATTTATTACACTTTATGTTACCAGACCATTTGTTGATTGATTCTTACATATTGTTTGTAAACACAAATATTATGTGATGTCACTGTATGTCTTGTTTATACTGTGAATGGTTTGTCATGATATTGTTGGTCTGGTTTATCAAATACTTGTGTATTATAAATCATATGTGACCATATTAATTTAGACCATATGAGGGCGGACACCTGCACACTAGCACCTTTTCCCCAGTGATAGAAAAGGGCATTCAATTTTGGGATAGTGGCAACAGTCCGTGGTCTCCACACCTTTCCAAGAAGCTTAAACTTATATCTATATATTTTTCTTCATTAATTCGTGTGGATACAAAACATCTTTAGTATCTTCACGTGGGGGAACGAGCCAATAAAATTTAGCTTCCAGAAGGTGATCTTGATAGAGGATAGGAACCCATCCCCTTTGGGCTTACCCTGATAATATTCCTCAGACAATTAAATTCCTCTTAAGTGGGTGTTACATTCTAACAGATGTAACCCCTAGAAATAAACCTCACAAGTGGGACTTGCTCGTCCTGGAATGAATTAATTATAATCTCCTCACTAGTGTGGATCCTTATAGAGGGACATTTAAACCCCTAGCAGCCCAAACACAAGTAAGACTTCAGTCAGGAAGATTCTAACACAGGGAAATCTCATTACAAGTGGTGGATCTTGATACAGGAAGGGGGGAGTGTGGTATTTACTCTTATTAGGTCCGGTAGGGCTAAAGAGTTTAGGAGTGTAACTTCTTAGTGAATAAGTTCCCATTATTACCTGAGCATATGGTGCGCACTGGTTAAATTAATTAGTGACATTGTGTTGCTAACCCATTTTTGCATGCTATTTTTATATCTTCTAAAAGGGATCACTGAGGTTGAGCTTGATCGAGGCCCCAGAACACCCAGATTTTTCCAGATATAGAAGAGTAGGTAAGAATGGCTGAATTAGCCAAGTTGCGTAACCAGCATATGGAGACTGGCAAATTGTGCAGTCTGGCAGGTAATGAGTTGGCAAAATATGTTTCAGATGAGATAGAGAAACATGAGAGATTACAGGCTGAAATAGAGAATAGGGACAAAGACCGTCAACATGCTCTTCTTTTAGAAGAGAGAAAACTTCAGGCTGAGAGGGAGAGTAGAGAAAGGGAATATCAACATGTCCTGGAATTAAAAAGGATGGAACATGAGCAGGAAATTCTGCGAATGGAGACGGGAGTTAGTACTGCCCTGTCTACATCTCAAACTAGTCCAGCGACAGATGTTCATTTGGATGTGACTCACCAACAGACTGGAGCAATGTCATTCCCGCTTGAACCCTTCAATGAACACACAGATCAGTTGGAAGCATATCTTGATAGATTTGAACAGATGTGTTACACCTGTGGGTTGGAGGAGACTAGATGGGCAGTGAAATTATCCCAAGGTTTGAGGCGCAACGCATATGAAGTGTTCTCCAGATTGACGCAGGAGGAACAGCGCAACTATAATGCCCTCAAAACAGCATTGCTAGCCCGTTTTGAAGTTGACGGTGACACCTATAAGAATAAGTTCAAGGCTACGAAGAAAGAACCTGGGGAGAGCTTTGCACAATTAGTGGAGAGAATGAAAACTTATGTAAATAAGTGGTGTTCATTAGGAAAGTTTGATGAGAGTTACATAGGCCTGAGGGAGATGATTATTATTGACCAACTTAAAGAGAAAATGTCAACAGAAATGAAGGCTTTTCTAACACAAAATGGGGCAGAAAGACTAGAAGAAATTATCATCCTAGCTGAGAGATTTGAGAAATCTCAGAAGGAGGTAGGAGCAACTCGTCGGACGACCAGTTCTTCTCATCCGGAAAAATCTCAAAAGCAGGAGAAAATTGAGAATCACTCCAACCAGAAAAACAACAAGGCGAAAAACACCGTCCAACCTTTAGTTCAACAGGCTCAGAAGGAGGGAAAAGCATATTGCCTAAAATGTAGGACTACCGGACACCATACGAAAGCGTGTAAGCGGGAAACTACTCCTAAAACTGCAGCTTGTTTGACAGAACCGGAACATAAGAAGGTGAGTACTGGTGGAACTTCTTTGGAAAACCACGAAGACACTTATTCCAGAATTCCGGTTGTGGAATCCGTTGAACTCAACGGAGTTTCAGTCATGTGTCTCTACGATACGGGACTGCAATTTGACGCGATTGTATCTTCCTCTTTGGTTAGCCCTGATCAGGTAACAGAGGAAACAGTCGAACTACAGGGACCCTTGAAAAACATAGCTCCAATGTCATTTCCAGTAGCAAAAGTGAGCATCAACTCACGATACGTGAAGGGGGAAATCAAGGCGGCAGTCTTTTCAGAACCCATATACCCCGTCATTCTTGGTTGTCGATATCTATTTTTAGGAGATCCAGTAAAGCCTAGAATTGTCTCAGCCATGACAACGAGACTTCAAGCTAGAACAGCTCCAGAAGAGTCGATACCAAATAATCCTCACCCAGAGGATTTGAAGAAGGCCCAGGCAGCGGATAGCACTTTGGCGCCTTGTTTCAACAAACTGCCTAGAGCTCACTCACCCCCACTCAAAGGTGAGATGTATATGAAGAATGGATTACTTCACCGTAGGGCAGGAACAGGAGGACAGGAACATGCCCAGTTAGTTGTTCCTTCTGCTTACAGAGCTCAAATTTTAGATATGGGACACAGTCAACCTTTTTCTGGGCACATGGGAATTAACGCGTCCATACAACGTATCTCAGCTCATTATTACTGGCCTGGAATGCAAACCGACATAGAACGTTTTGTAAAATCCTGTCCGCAATGCCAGAAGGTTGCTCCTAAACACTGGACAGCCCCAGTTACACTCAGAGAAATGCCTGTATCCGGTACCCCATTCGAAAAAGTGGCAATTGATATAGTCGGACCTCTCAACCTGACGAAGAGAAAGAACCGATTTATTCTTACACTTGTTGACACATGCTCCATGTGGGCGGAAGCTGTGCCAATTTCTTCAAGCGATTCGAAGCATGTAGCGGAAGCCTTGCTTGGAATATTTACCAGATTAGGATTTCCTATTAGGATCCTAACTGATAATGGATCACAGTTCAAAAGTAAGCTGATGGAAGAAGTTTTTAGGCTTTTTCAATCCAGACAGATCTGCATAAGTCCATATCACGCTTCCGGGAATGGAACTGTGGAACGCTGGAACGGCACCCTTCTTACTATCCTGAGGAAACTTGCCCAGGAAAAACCAGAGGATTGGGATTTGTACATACCTGCAGCTTTATTTGCATATAGGGAAGTACCTCATCACTCAACTGGGATGGCTCCAGCAACTTTGTTGTTTGGACGTCCAATTAAGGGACCCCTCGAAGCTTTACTTAGAACATGGACTGAGGATCAAGTAGACGAGACAGTGGTGACTGCCTCTTCTTATGTTGTTGAGTTGAAAAACCGCCTACAACATGGATGGCGATTAGCGTCTGTCAACCTACAACAAGCTAAGCGTAAAATGGCAGGCTACTTCAACAGAAAGGCAAAGGATAGAGAATTGGAGGTGGGAGAGAAAGTGCTATTACTACTTCCTACAAGTCAGAACAAGCTGCAAATCGGATGGAAAGGACCATATGTAGTGACTGAGAAGATTTCTCGTACTAATTACAAAATTTCCATCAGAGGGAAGTTGAAAAACCTCTTAAGGAAATATAATGAAAGGCCCTCTACCACCGACACAGCGCATCTGATGGCATTGGCAGTGGCTACAGAAGTGGAACATGGGAACACTATGGGAGTAGAATACCCTCTGCAAGCAAAAGAAACTTTTCAAGATGTGGATATTAGTCCTACATTAAAACCAGATCAGCAGAAGCAGATCCAGGATCTTTTGGCTACACATGCAGATGTACTTACGGACAATCCCGGGCTTACAAATCTAGTAGAGTTTGACATGAAGCTAATAGACCCTACTCCTGTGCGTGCTAAAACATATCCCGTTCCTTATGCCAAACAACCCATTTTGAAGGAAGAAATACAGCAAATGCTCTCGGCTGGAATCATTTCACCATCTGAGTCCCCTTACAGTGCAAGTGTGGTGTTACTGAGAAAACCAAGTGGCGAACATAGATTGTGCATCGACTATCGACAGCTCAATGCTATGACTGAGTTTCAAGCTGAACCACTACCGGATCAGAACCAACTCTTCACCCGTCTCAGCTCAGCCCAATACTTCACTAAAGTAGATCTCAGTAAGGGCTATTATCAGATTCCAGTGAAACAGGAAGTTAGACCATGGTTAGCTTTCAGCGTCCCTGATGGGCACTATGAGTTTAATGTTCTTCCTTTTGGATTAAGTAACGCGCCCAGTGTTTTTACACGAATGATGAGGAAGTTACTTGAACCATTACACCATCCTGCAATTAGCAATTTCATGGATGACATTTTAATAGCAACTGAGACGTTTGATCAACACGTAGAAGCTCTGCATCTTCTATTCAAACGCTTAAAAGAAACTGGATTGACAGCAAGGCCAAAGAAGTGTCAGATAGGATTCAAACAGTTGGATTTTCTTGGTCATAAGATTTCTCAAGGATTCATGACTCCACATGAAGGCAATGTTGAGAAACTCCAGAAGGCACCACGCCCAAGAACCAAGAAGGATGTTAGATCATTCGTATCCTTGTGTGGATTCTACCAAAGATACATCAAGGACTTTAACTCTCTGACGGCTCCTACAGGTCGTCTAGCAGAATGTATATCTATATATTTCATTTTGTGTGTGTGTGTGTGTGTGTGTGTGTGTGCGTGCGTGCGTGCGTGCGTGCGTGCGTGCGTGCGTGCGTGCGTGTGTGTGTGTGTGTGTGTGTGTGTGTGTGTGTGTGTGTGTGTGATTTTCCCCCCATTAATATTGGCAACATATAAATAACAGTCAGCACAGTGGTTCTGGGCTCTGTCCAAACCATTAGAACTCCACATTTTAAATATGTTCTTTTCCCACAAGTCCACTGTCGCAGATGTTCAACATATGTTTTACAAACAATATGAGGAGCGCTCGACTTGTCATGGTCACCTAGTTTTACTGTAAAGTAAGCAAAGTATGCATGATTCACAAAAACAGTAATATGCTTTATATGTTCCTCTTTAAAAGGTTTTTTTTTTTTTAAATTCGCATATCCTTTACAGGACATCGCTGTCAACAGCAGCATCTTTCAGCTGTCTGTTAATTTCTTGGCAAGATTACGCTCAGTAGTTTGCCATTGCTTTCTGAGCGGCCGGCTCAGTTATCCCGCAAGTCACCAGCGGGGGTCGAACCGCTTCCAGCTCTCGCCCGCTACGAGAATGTGCGTGATAAACGGTATTACAGAGAAAGTGTTGTAACCCCTCGGCCAGAGAGACCGGCCTTTAAAAGGTTACTCTCCACAAATATAATAAAACGGAACCGATGAAAGAAAACATGATCTTCTTGAAGATGATGTCATACTGTGTTAGAAGTGTAAGAAAATGTCTAGTTGGTCGTGCGTCGAAGTACACTTGTTCCTGCAGCGAGGCGCCGTCGTCATTTGGAGGCGACAGGTTCGATCCCGCTCGGTAACTATTATAGCTTTCAAATTTTATGTTGTCTAGTGCGTCTTCTAATCTCTATTTCCTTCTCTTCTTCTGTGAGCGTCAAATAATACTATGTGTGTTTATTTGTTTAATCGTCTTAGTGGCCTCAACGGTTCTCCCCATTTATTTCTTTAGAAAATAACTAGCATACCAACATGCATGCAGTGGGTTAAAATCTTAAAAAGAGATATTTCTTTGAAGAGTCTTGGAAAACTGAAACTATAATAAACAAGCAGTTTCATTTTGTAAGGCACAAGATATATGTGGTTCATATATTGTGGTTCATATATATGTGGTTTATATATAAGGTTGTGTAATCTGTAGCGGTGGCGGTTATAGTTGTAGTAGTGATGGTAATTATATTAAAAATTGTATTTCTTTTATTGTATGACTTGCTTCTTTTTTTTCTACATCATCCTTTATTGTTTGTTATTATTATCTGTATTTGCATTTTATGTTTACAACAGAACAGTATAGTTTAGTGTGTGTTTTTTTTCGACACATATCACATCTTCCCTGCAGTCTCAGTGTGGTGGCGTCATGTGTGTCCCATCTGCCCACACAGCAATCATGCCTTCAAGCCCATCCAGAGCTTACACCTATAGTAGTACAACTATGAAGGGAAGACAGGGACAACAAAGAGCAGTCTCTCCCATTCAAAGAGACTGCCAATCACGCCAAGCTAACAAACGGTGCTGCGTTTCTGTGAGCAGGCAAGGGATTGTGACTCCTGCACATAGATTCTTAGCACCACTTCTGTATATTGGGCCTCTTGTTCATTAGGTCACGGGTCTCTTTGCTTTCGGTAGCAAACTGATAATGAGAGAGATGAAAGAAAGACCAGGAATATGAGTTGGGGATTATATTATCTCTATAATATCTATAATAATCTGTGCTTTGTGGATGGCAGTTTTGACAGCTAACAATGCAAGAAATCTGCAACACCTGTTGGACATTGTAGTAATAAAAAGTTACTCGCATGTCCTTTACAGGATGTTGCAATCAAGTCCAGCATTTATTAGCTGTTAGTGATTTTCTAAGCAATTTTACGTTCAATAGTTTGACGTTGCTTTTTGAATGGCTGATGTTTCACACCATCAAAATTTAAATAAAGCGATATGCTTCCAAATTGCCCGCACTGACTCAGAACCCTGAACTCGATATGTAGGGGAATCGTGAAACTGCATTTCAACAGAGAATGCAAAAAGGGATTCTCCTTGAATATCAAGAAAATGAAAACAAGGGTTATATCAAAGAAAAAGATATCTTCAAATTGTGATATAACAATAGAAGGGAAAATGCTTAATAAGTAAATAATTTAAATAATTGAGCTGAAATAGTAACATCAGAAGGAAGATGCGCGACAGGGGTTAAAACCAGAATAGGCACAGCAAAGGCTGCATTTCAGAAGCTGAAAAGTATCTTATGTAATAAATTACTTTAACTGAATGTCAGAGAGAAAGTACTGACATGTTACATAGAACCTGTTCTGTTGTGTGGCAGTGGATCTTGGACTGAACAAACTAGTAAGAGCTTGGAGGCAGCGGAGATGTGGTTTCTGAGAAGAATATTACTGTTATATTGGACAGCCAGAGTAGCTAACTGTCATTTAAACTGTCATTTACTGCCAATATATATATATGGCTTGAGGAATTAAGACCGTCTGGCTAGTGCAGTCGCCGCGAACTGTGCAAATATTTTGGGGCTGACTGCAATGTCCTTAACGGATAAGCAACTAACTATGATGGATATTTAAATAGAATCCTTTATTAGGACATAGACTTTATGGACATCATTTACAAATAATTAAAGAGTAAATAATAGGGCGGAAAAGTTATTAACATGAATCATTATCATAATATATACAGGTCTTTTGCAAACCAATGTTCTCGTTACAACCACTGACAATATTCTCGATACCCTACCACTTCCGTGCAGCATGCATTTTCATACCCGGGGTTTCTTCAGTGTCCTGTATCCATCTTCTTGCTGGCTGACTCCTGCCCTCTCATCCAGGAATTATACCTTCCATAGTTTTCCAAATCAATGTAGCAATTTACGTACCAAATTACGAGGGTGCTTGAAATTAAAACCTTAATTGTTGTGTGTGTGTGTGTGTATGTGTGTGCGTGCGTGCGTGCGTGCGTGTGTGTGTGTGTGTGTGTGTGTGTGTGTGTGTGTGTGTGTGTGTGTGTGTGTGTGAAAATATATTCTGAAAAAGTATAATTTTTCGATGTAGTCAGCACTGCGTTCAATGCAAGTTCTCCAGCGCTGATAAAGTGCTTGGATCCCTGTCGAAAAATATTACCTTGGTCGCGTGTGTAACCATTCATGCACTACCTGCTGTACCTCTTTGAAACTTCCTACTCCAGTCATACATTTGCTTCCTACTCCAGTCATACATTTGCTGGACTGACAGGCATGCATTTTGGACCTTCAATCGCCGATGAATTTACATAGGTTTCACCCCTTCACTGGTCAAAAAGGTATAACAGAACGCTGTTCCTCTTTGGTGCATGTCAAAAGTGGGATGGCCATCTTTAAACTGCCCTTATGACGTGTTCGTCTGCGTTGTGATGTCACGTGCTTAACACCCGTGTCATCCTTAACAATAATATTAAACGGATACAAGTCAAAGGCATGGTTATTGTAATTTCTATCACAATTTTAAGGTGTTGATTTGAAGCCCCAATGTATTTCAGTTTCCGAGACAGGATGCTGTTTGTCAGCCCACCATTTTCTCCAATGTTCAGTTCTTCTATAACGTCACTATTTGTCTTCCCCTTGGTCCACGATATTTTAAGAAGTTTTCTGTAGCAATAAGTTCTTCTTCTTCTTCTTCTTCTTCTTCTTCTTCTTCTTCTTCTTCTTCTTCTTCTTCTTCTTCTTCTTCTTCTTCTTCTTCTTCTTCTTCTTCTTCTTCTTCTTCTTCTTCTTCTTCTTCTTCTTCTTCTTCTTCTTCTTCTTCTTCTTCTTCTTCTTCTTCTTCTTCTTCTTCTTCTTCTTCTTCTTCTTCTTCTTCTTCTTCTTCTTCTTCTTCTTCTTCTTCTTCTTCTTCTTCTTCTTCTTCTTCTTCTTCTTCTTCTTCTTCTTCTTCTTCTTCTTCTTCTTCTTCTTCTTCTTCTTCTTCTTCTTCTTCTTCTTCTTCTTCTTCGTCTGCGTTCATCTGGAGTCTTGTATCGGACGTGATTGCCTTGTGTCTGATTACAGAGGAGCTGCGATATTTGCGCCTTTAGGCCGACACATCCGACTTCTGCGGGCATTTGTTGACCGGGTTAACCTTCTCGGGTGCAATAAGTTCAAAAGCCATCATAATTTTACTTTAGAGATTGCAAAATGATCCATGTCTAACATCCATATTTTGCCACAGAAAAGATGCATATTCTCACAAATATAACTGTAATCTATTTGCTGGTGTTTCATATTGTTAATACTTGTTATCCGCTTCCTTACTATGGAAAGTCGACTTCT